>JAHWFP010269228.1:0-33164 GCA_023313725.1 Lithobius niger
AGTCTGGCCATTTTTCATCATCAATTTTTTTTTTAAATACAAATTGTTTTTGATGTATTTTCTTTACTTTCTTTATTGTGCATAGTTACTATAATAATAATAATAATAATAATAATAATAATAATAATAATAATACAGGTTTGTTGCAAACGCAACCGGAACGACAAGGACCTGGTGGTCACTGACTGCCATCCGATGTTCAAAATAAAAAAATATAAATTACAAAAGTTAAACTGATAAAAGTTGAAAACAAAGACGATGGCTCGGCTGCAGATTTATGAGTGAGCTTGTATGTTGTTGGCATTGAATCGTTCTCGATTTTTCTTTTTTCTATTCAAAGACTCAGTGTTGCGTGTACCCTCCTCTACAATTTCAATGCTCACCCTTCACAGTTCTACCCTTTCATTTATCCTTGCTTGGTGGAGAGTCGAGTCCATCTAATCGCCATAACTCAGTTTTGTAGCATTAACTCCCTACTTGAACTCCAAAGCATCACCATAATCTCTTCAGACGGGCGGCTGAAGTCTACGTAATGACTCAGCATGTGGTATCCTTTGCTAGTAGTCATGTTTGTTACTTATGGTCGTATGGTAGTGTAGTTTTCTTTCTATTTTTTCTATTTCGAGGGGTCTCATTTATTTTGGTTAATTAAACTTGTTCATTGTGCAACACATTGTTATTTTAAGAACGTGTTCAAACATGGCTTTTATACACGAATGCAATAAGCTATTCTTTTGCTCTCCTTATAACGTTTACATGTTTTTTGTTCGGTTTAATGTAGACCAGGTAAATATTAGAAAACATCATATTTCCAAATGTAAGTGCTTGGACAAAGTGTATAAGTTTAGGCCTAATTTCTACCTAACTTATAGTTCTAGTGGAGTTCAGGTCATCAACGTTTGAAGCCTATGAGCTGTCTGTGTACAACTGAAGTATGGGCAATGTGGTCATTGGATCATATCGAATTCCTAATTCCCATGTGGTGTTGGTATGTGCAAGCACACATTCTAAGTATCTCCAGTGATCTAGACTTGGGTTTGCACTAAACTGTGATAGCGGAATCAATGAAAAAAAGTATGTCTTGGTGTGTCCTCGAGGCGATAAACATTAACGCTCCTATGAGTTACCTATATCTGGTCGAGTCGACCCCTGTCACTGGACTCTTCTTTGCCGTTAGAACAACTCCTGCATCTATGGGGACATGGACTGGTTTAGCTGCTTTCAACCAGAAAAGGCGTGTCAGTTCTTGTATGTAATCCTTTTTGCGTATTTTCCACTATCCGTTGAGTTTCTCAAATCCCACACCGAGAAACTTTCTCATTCCCCTGAGGTTTTGCACATCATATTTTCCCCGAAGTGCACTGATGACTTCTTTCAACATTTGGTTGTCCTTGGCAAATACGGCCAAGTCATCCACATAAACTGAAATGACAACTCGATTTTGGTATGTATAAGTGCTGTTGGTTGCAAGTATTTTTTTGAATGCTAGCTTTGTAAATCTATCATCTGTCTCCTGAAACCAACTTCTACCAGACTGATGCAATCCGTAGAGTGCTTTGTGTAGCACTCTATTATGTCTACACTTAGGTAGCCTGGGGCTGGCTGCAAGTATACTTCCTCTTGTAAAGTTCCTTAGATAAGCGCACTCTACATCTAGGTGACAGCTTATCCAACCACAACACACAAATAGTATCACGTAGAAAAATCTCACCATGGTGAAAGCTATCACTGGGGAGCATGTTTAATGATAGTCGTAACGCTTCTTCTGTGTGTTTCTTTGGGCTACAAGGCATGCACGGAATCGCGCTGGCTTTCCCCTTGAATCCTGCTTTACCGTTTACACCCACAGAGATGCAATGGTTTTTTTCTCTATGGGCTTTCTCACAAGAGTTCCTCTGTTTAGAGTGTCCATTTCCTCCTGCATGGCTTTTTTTCCAGTCTTCTACTTGTGAAGACCGCATCGCTTCTTCATAACTCGTGGGTATGAATACTTCTGTACATAGGGCTGCTGGGCTTAGTTCAAGAACGTCTTCAAACGAGAGAAGATCATCTTCCTTAGAAGTGTATTTCCTTGACCCTGTTGGGCTTCTTTGTAAGATACTTTCGTCTCTGATTATTGACAAATCTCTAGGGCGGTTGCTGCTTGGGGTGGTGGTATGTCACATTCCACAGTATCCTTTTTTGCAGGTCTGGTGTTCTTTATACTGAACCCGAATGCAGTATGGTTAAAGGGCAACTGATATTTAACACAATATATGTCAACTTCTTTCATTGACCTATGTCGCAGACCACTGAGGTAACGGTAGTAAATGTCCTCTCTACCTGGTTCTTTTCCCTGTTGTCTAATGGCCACTTCTCGCTCCCAACCTCACTGGGGCTTGATGATTTCAACGGGGATCGCTGCTGCTTGTTCCACGTTACCCCTTTTCATTCAGGACTTCTTTGTTGGTGAAACAATCGGCAATTGGGCATTGACTTGGCGAGTAGGTTCTCCTTCCACTCGTTGTCTATGTTTCTCTACTTGTACAAAACCCCTTTCATCATGACAGCTTGGTGGTTCTTCTAAGTTAAACTCTACGAATTCCTCCTCTTGAGTTGTCTCTTGCTGCCTGGTTGGGCATCTTGGGTGCAAATAGTATCTTCCAGTCTGGACTGGTGGTTTTTCTTCATGTAGGCTGAAGTCGATATGCCTTTCCTTCTGGCCGTGGGATCACACTTCCATTTCGTTTTACGTCAAATTTGACGCGTTGGCATTCAAAATTGCAATACTTTCCTTCATCAGGGCACCACACATGGTAGCACCGTGTGTCTTTGCCATATCTTACAATCTTGATCGTTTGTCTTCATCATGAATAAAGCATTGTTATCCTATTCGCCTCAAATGTCCAATCTTTGGTTGTTGCCAAAATATATCGTGTTGGGAATGACTCCATCCAAGGCAGAATGTTCCACCTGGTTCTTGACATACACTGCTGCATGGGTTAATAATAACAATAATAATAATAATAATAATACAGTTTACCACATAGTGGAAGCGTAACAGAATTGCTTGGGACCACTTACTCTGTTCCTGGTTAAAAGTGAAATGACGGTATTTATGTGCATGCAGTAATTGGCCGTTTGAGAAATTTATCCATTTGTTCAGAAAGCAATAACCTATGAAATCCTGCTTCAGAAATCACATTTACTGTCTCCACACGATGGACATTCCAAATTGGGACGACTCAGACCGAAAACAAATTTTGACGACTTTCAAGATCACAAAGAGGGACAGAAAGCTTCCATTTATGACCCCGAGTGCAATTTGAGTAAGGTGCGTAGTCAAAGAATGGCAAATCAACACAGACAAGCCCATGAAGAATCTGAAATGTTAAGATGAGATCAAATCTCATTCTACAAAGTTCAAGGAGTTCCAGGCACTACCTGTCAAGGCGTTTCCCATACCAACCCTCACAAAAGCCAGCTAAACCTTTCGTAACCTTACGTTGAATGCGCTAAAGGAGATCAATGTCCCGCGCTAAATATGGCGACCAAACCGGGGTTGCATACACGAGGAGGGGACGCACAAAGACCTTAAAGACCTCGGACCTGAAACCTCTATTAACCAAAGTACAACGGCAGTATGTGGATGCACAGACTTTTACACAGTAAAGCAAAGATTTCAAATTACTGGAGAACCAAATTCTCAGGTCACGGACTTCGGTAAACACCGGTAACTATGACTGTTCCAAAAAATAATTACAACAAGTTAATTATTTACCCACATGGAAGAAGTGGCACTTCTTGATTTAAAGGGGTAGTTGCCACACCTTTGACCATATGGCCACATTAAGCACCTGAGACTCCAACTCTAGTGTGAAATTTTCCACTCCAAGTTTCAGGTCGTCTGCAAATTTTAGGCCATCGGTATTTTCACATGAAAACTTCAAGTATTTTAAATAGATTATAAAAAGAAATAGTCCCAGGATGGACCCCTGGGGTACCCCTCACGGAACAGGCACTCAAGACAATGGTGTATTTGCAACATTTACCCGCTGGATGCGGTTTGTCAAGAATGCACTTAGCCAGGCTTTTAATTCACCAATAATGCCACAGCCATCAATCTTGAGAAGCAATTTACGATGAACAATAGACTCGAAAGCCTTTTTAAAATCAAAATATACAACATCCATCGGAATTCCCTCATCAAGTGCAAAGGTCGAATGGTCAAGGACTGCCAGTAACTGATGAGTACCCAATCTGTGCGGCAAAAAGCCAAACTGGTCATCTGTAATTATGTAATTATAACTGAAATAGTGAATTAGATTGTCTTTAATTATTGATTCCACAATTTTACAAGCCACACACGTCAAATCAATCGGCCTGTAATTAAGTGGATTCTTAAAAATAGGTACAATATGTGTTGTACTCCAGACACTTTGAAGCACACCCTGGGTTATTTTGAAAGGGGATAGCTAATTGACACAAGCAATCCCTTTGTAAAGATATGAAGAAAACCGCCCAGTCCACGGGACTTACTTGGTTTAAGTCTGTTAATGGTTTGATAAACCTTATTAACACGAAAAGTTATCTGTGGACACAGAGTGTACTGTTGATATAGCTGTAGAATTGCACAGTTGCCATCATCAACAATTATATTTGAGACAAAAGAATCACTAAGTATTTTTGCTTTGTCCTGGTTCTGAGGAATAAACGAGTTTCCAACTTTAAAAGGTGGTAACGCTCGTGATGAAGAATTCAGTTTACGATAAAGTTAAAAAAGTGATGAGAAGTTACCTTCACGAATCGTTTCGACTTCCTACTCCTTGTACTACATTTCTCTAGATTTTGAATAATTTTTACATGCCTTATAATACAGACACAATGTGGCCTGGCTTATATTGCCAAAGTTTAAGTTTCAATCAACACTGCTTGGCAATATGATCTGGTATGTCTCTATGACCATATGTGGATGTGTATCAAAAATTACCTCGTCCCAATCCACATGTGCAAGAGAACTTCTAAGTTTCTGGAAGTCGATTTTCCCTTTTGGTACAACGAGGGATGGGCAATCGGATGGCCCCATCCCAGTATTCGACAAATTTAATGAAAAACACAACGCAAGATGGTCACTATTTCCGAGATGGGTCCCCTCTTCAAGATGAAAGACAAATCTGTCATGAGGAGTAAAAACCAGATCCAAAATGTTCTGTCCCCTAGTGGGTTTATCCACAATTTGCCTCATGCCAAGTGGAGCAATTAAGTCAAGGAAATATTGATGATGGCAGTCGTCGGCTCTGTTGCTCGTCCCAATTCACTGTTTACAAATTGAAGTCACCCAATTTTATATAGGAATGCGCTGGGTTAAAGCAGTTTTCAATAAATTCACACAAGTGAAGGATATCAGAATTCACGGAAATATTTGACAGGTAGCCCAATATCAACGTTAAATTACAGGATAGCAAGGTGACAGGATGCAACAATTACCAGTGGTATCCCCACTCTATGAACCACCAGCAGTCCTCTACCACGGCTACCTCAATCTCGTCGCAACACTGTGTAAGACCATGTATCAACAAGCATTGTGTCTGTAAAACTACTATTGAGCCGTGATTCAACCACGAAAATAATATCAAAACAGTTACATTTCATAAGTTCCCTAAAACAACCAATGTTACGAACAACACTACACGCATGCAATGAAATGCAAACGAGATTACACCGGGAAGTAGGTGCTACAAGGCCATGGATGAGGATAGCCCCAATTATGCACGGCGGTTTTCCACGTGGACATGAATTTTCACTAGCTCGAGTTGCAGTGCTAACTTTCCGTCAGCAGTGTGATCTCGGGCCTAAAGAGTATGATCTTTCCATATATCCCTGTCAATAGTAACAAACGAGAACTCCGAATCAACACACAACTGACGTACCAGCGGATTTGTATGTGCTATCTTCTCCTCCAGTAGGAAGGGCTGAAAAAAAACCAAACGTAGAGGTAGCATTTGGCCCTAGTGCAGGAAAGTTGTGTTTTAGTACTAATAATTACTGTGTGGAGTCCCAAATCTCTGAGTTTATATATGAATTGCCAGATGTGACGTGCTCTATCCTTCTGAGAATGTTCACGTTTGATTCGGGACCATGATGGCACGTACACTTGCAGAATGAATTTGACTATTAAGACTTTTGCGTTTCTACAGAAAGACCAAGTGAAAATTTTCAGCTGCTGATCAAATTCATTCTGCAAGTATCCGTGCCATCATGGTTCCGAATCAAACGTGAAATTCTCTGAAGGATGGCATACGTCACATCTGGCAATTCACGAAAAATCCAGGTTTTTGCCACATAAACGCAAGTTAATCATAGATGCTGTTATTGCTAGAAATGTTTGCTCCGCATTTCCAGAAAATATTATTCTTGCAATGTTGACTGATGAGAGGGACTACACAAGGGAACTTGCCATGGACAGAATATTAAATACACTAGATGAGCCATAATCCCCAGAAATACACAAGTTTGAAATCCTTCAGCTGAACTTTGACACCTCAGATTATGTGGAGATGGTGAACTGGGGAACCTGTCAAGTCACATCACCGCCAGTTCTTGATAGCATCGACTCTGAAAGCATCAAAGAGATGATAAAAGTAAAAATCCCTAAGTCCTGGGCTTTCAAACAATTACCATGCCACACCCAAGCTGCGGATCGTATTGTGAAGCTTGTTATAGAGGCATCAGGGAAGGCAATCGGACAGAGTGCCAGGGATCGCTTCATTAGGTCTGCTCGTAAGTTCCAAAAAGAAATGTCATAATTTGAACACAAAGCAAACTTCTGAATGTAACTAATTGTAACTAATTGTAACTAATTGTAACTAATATGTAAAATAACAATAATAAAACCATGATGTGATTGTAATTCATTCATGACTCTTCCCGTTTATGACTTACCCCGATTTTGTCTGTACAGCACACGTAGCTGGTTGCTTGGGGTGGGCTTAGTTGGAACTCGATGTATTTAGTCATGAATGGGTGCATATATTTATGATAAGCAGCAATGGAAGTAACTTAACACCATTTACAAATTTTCACTATTTAAAAAAAAATTTAAAATTCTAAGGCTCTTGTCGGAACAGAAGATACTTGAGAAGAGATTTGAGACTTTTTACAGTAGTTATTGGTTTCAATACGAACCTTTCCCTCACTAAGGCAAAATGATGCCTTTAATTTTCGGCGTATCGGAAAATTTGTCAATTTTCGCTATATTTTACTAATTGTACGATTTTTAAGGCTCTTACCGAAACAAAAGATATCAACTCAGAGATTTGGGACTTCACACAATAGTTGTTGGTACTAAAACACAACTTCCCGCACTTGGGCCAAATGCTATCTCTACATTTGTTTTTTTTTAGCCGGCCCTATTATCCAGGACTATTTTTGGCAACAGGCCAGTTCTGGTAATTTTAGCACTTGGAAATCTCGCACGAATAGAAGCTATGAAATCGTAGATGTGGAGAACGATCCGGTTTGGAAATTCTTCAGCAATGCCATTGGATCCAGCATAGATTATAAATGTTCCCGATGGTCACCATCCTCAAGTACGTACAGAAGCTTTGGTGATAGTTCTTTTGCTTTAAGTTCCAGATATGTCTAGATTCGGGATTTAGGGTGTACACCACCATGCAAGTGTCTAACGTGTGAATCCCCTACTATAGTTGTCAGAGTTCTCCACTTGGGTGCCAACTTCAAGAGCTTGACCACTCTTGCACTTCCGTTACGTGTGGGTTCAATTTCTCTATTAATTCGATGGGACTGTTACATCCCTATTACTAGATACGTAGCGCATCTACATGATGCAGTGCTTCATGAGAATCCTAACGGCCACTTGTCCTGGTGTCCTTGTCCCTCGAACTTGCTGGCATAACATTAACATTTTTTTCCCTTTTTTCTGTTGCAATCATTTCCTCTTCTGATCGTTACATTTTGATGGGTAGAGTTTGTGCTTGCCAGCAGGTTAACTTCATTTCCCTGACTATGGGAACCAAGTTATCAAGGTGTGCAGCTATGATATCAAGATTGCAGTTTTCCAATATTTTCAACTTTACCGAACAGTGGTTCCTCCGAGTGGATCCAGATCAACTGACCAACCAAGGCACTCGCTCTTATTTTTAACAAGGTTGGTGATGGTAATTTCCTCCAAGCTCTTGCGCAGTTCGTCCCTGATTTCCTCCACCTTAGCCTCAACTCTGGAAAGGAGGCCTTCTGCATGTTCCTCGAAGACTTGTTGCTGTTTGAGGAAGAAACTGGTAGTCCACTGTACGAACTTCTAACATCCAGGACATCAGTAATTTGGGTAGTTCTCGCGGCATTTTTGAAATAATCTCCCCTCATATTGATTTAGGGGAGATTATTTCAATAATGACCGCGAGAACTACCCAAATTACTGATGTCTTGGATGTTAGAAGTACGTACAGTGGACTACGAAAGACTGAAGTGTTCCAGTCTATTCAGGAGTTTGTAGACAGGTCATGTAGAACTGGCGGGTCACTGGCTCCCTCCTGCCTGTTAAAAATCGATTTAAGGTTCGGTGAACATTCAGCTGGGGTACTCTGGTGTGGATGAAAGTTATTAAATGGCGTCTGTAGTATCATAGAAGACAGTGCAACATCGATCTTCTGCCGACCATGGGTTCGACCAAAATCTCCATTCACTGTTTTACCCGCACGTACCGCAGATAATAAAATCTTTCCATCACAAACACTCAAGCAAAATCCAGGATAAAAAGTCTCAACAGAAGACGAATTGCAAAAAAAACTTTTAATTAAAAAAAGTTTAAAAAATGTATAAATCTGCAGCGGGATTCGAACTCACGCCAGACAGATGTTACCAAGATGCCGGCCCCCACAAAAGCAGCTAGCCTTTGTGTAATTGACACATAAAAACACCAACAGGATCGTGAACAAAGTGATTAGAAGCTTCAACCAGTACAAATCATGTGCACGAAGAATTCATAGCCATGCCCGGACATACAACAATCAGCCAGCAATGACACAAATGTACCAACAACTCACCTAACCTCAGACTCATGCACCTAACCTCAGAGTCTACTTGTATTTCTTTAGTACCCACGAACATTGTGTGTAGTACGGGCCTTGTGAGTACTGTGTCTGACAGAGAGCAGTTGAGACATTCCGTGACCCCATTTATTTGTGGGATGTATATATTGGTTCTTCCAGCTCGTATCCTTAGGCTGGTCATTTCATCATTGAAATATCCTGCGCAATATTCCAGGCCATTGTCTGTCCGTAGTCACCATTGTTTTTATCCGATTTCTCTTTCGGCACTGAATAAATTTATTTGATACTTTTCAAACGCCTAATTTTTAGTTTTCATCGTGTAGATTACACATCGTCTCAAAAAAATCATCGATGATGGATATGAACTAGTGCCCCTGCAATAGATGTTACCGGTGAAGGGCCCTGGACGTCTGAGTGTACCAGTTTTACGGGGCGTTGGCGCTTCTTTCCAGAATAGTGACATGCTTCACATGAGTTGCCTTTCCAAGGCAGCACGCTTTGCTAGTGGGACTCTCGGCTGACAGACTCTTCTCTCCTCTCACTCGTTCATCTTTTATCATCTTCCTGATAGTTTGTAAGTTGATGCTCCACAGCTCCACAGCTCCATCTCGGTCCACTTTGGTAAGTCTCTTCGAGGTATGTCTTCAGTTTTGATAGATGTTTGATATGTCGTTGAACGCAGCGACTCCCTTGATTTGGCCATGGATGCATAGGACAGCGTCTTCGCTTCTATAAGGCTTGCAATCAGTACTAGTTGGGTGTCATTTCAACTATCTCTGCCACAACGACATTTTACCACAAAGAATCTGTTTTCTAACGGGGCTCTCAAGATCATTTTCCCATTTTGATCATATACAACAAGGCGTTCTGTATTGGTTGCAATCCTGCAGCCACTGTCGTACATCTTTACTTCTGAAATGAGGTTGATTTCATATTTGGGGCATGCATTACTTCTTTGAGCCTTACAGGTACTAGATGCTGGGCAACCATGAATCGACTTCCACATCGCCTATTTCCTTGATCTGTGACGCTCCTTCGGCAAGTACAGCTGGTCGTACATCCTTTTGGTGCTTCTTGCACTTTCACTATACTGAAGGCTTCCTCTATCTCATCCAGGCTGGGGTTTTGGGCTTAGGCATACTCTCGCAAAATGGCCAGCTCCGCCACAAGAATAACAGGCATTCTCTTTCTTCTTTGAGGTGTTTTGGCGTAAAAGGCTCTTACTTCGTCATCGAACACTTCCGTGCTGGCTACCCCTGACGTGACCTTTCTTTCCCTGTCGTCTGTAGGCGTCCATTGACATGTCGTGTATGTGATCCTATTCACTCGCTAGGTTCTGGGCGATTGACAATCTGCGTTCATACTCTGCCAGCAAACTCGCTTTGACCACTTTCGGTGTGAATTCTTCATCACCTAATGCGTACAAACGCTCAACAACTAAGTAATAAAGACCACAAATCATTTGATACGCATGGTCGTCAACATCTATCATCTTCTCAGCATCAGCCAAATAAGTCACTCCATTTTGATCTCATGATAAATATTTTGCTATTGATTCTCCTGTCTGAATCTTCATGAGGACAAATTCCTTTCTCAAATGTCCGATGCGTGCACGTGTCACAGGTTCGAAGACAGCACTCAGTGCCTCCCACGCTTCATTGGCTGACTGGCAGTTACGAATTAAAGTCTTCAGCTCTGTTTTTACGCCTAACGCTATCACCACTAAGGCTCTGGATGTGCTGAATCGAAAGTCGGGTAGCACCTTGGTGTGCAGTTTCCTCAGCTTCAGATGGGGCTACCTCCTGATTTGGTTTATCTACAAATGTATAAAAACCTCTCTCATTCAAAAACATCTGCATGTCAAATTTCCATGCCCGTTAGTTACGGACGTTTAACTTCGGGAAACGTAACATAAGTCAACTCAAATTCTCTCCTTCATTCATCATGAGTCAGCAGTATGGCATGAAAAAGATTAAGTAGACTATTAGTCGTATAGGCGATGTTCATATAATTCACACCCTCACGGTCTTTTCCCAGTATGGGTGCATTGCATTGTGAATGACAAAACATTTGTAAGCCTTTCCATTTGTTTCACATTTCTATGGTATTTCTCCAGATTACGTGTTAACATACTCTACACTTATATGGCTTTTCTCCAGTGTGGGTACATTGTATTGTCAATGGCAGAACACATGTCAGTCTTTCCATATATTTAACATTACATGGGTTTTCTCCGGAATATGTGTTTGTGTACCTTACACTTATGTGATCTTTCTTCGGTATGGCTGCAATGTAGGCTAATGTCAATTCCACACATAGGCCTTTCCACATATATCACACCTGTAAGGTATTTCTCAAGCATACATTACTACTATGTCTAGGCTATGGCGGCATGCAGGTTAACCTTCCCACATAATGTTGTATGTATATAGCTTCACTTCAGGGGGTATGTGCAAAGGTGTATTTGACCCATAACAAACACATTATGTCTTTGGCAATGATAAGGCTTTACCCTAACTTTCACATTCATATGGTTTCACTCCATACACTTGATGTACAAGTGTGTTCTTTCTATAGTCGCTGTCATGCAAGGCTTTTACAAAGCTCTCTCTGTTGACTAATGCAATTTTGTCCATTAGAGAATTCTACTGTGTGTTAAGATTGCTGTGTGCCTTTTCCACACTCTTCACATTTATATGGTACTACTCCACTGTGCCTAAGATATTAATACACAGTATGTTGCCTCTTACTGTTGTGCTGTGCAACACTCTTAACGTTTAAGTGGTTTCTTGCCATTTGGTTTCTGTGGTTTGGGCTTTACATATCCTCAATAGCTACGCAGTCTTGCCTGTCTGGGCCCATAGCCCATGTTCTATTTAATGGTAGACTAGGAGGATATTAGACGACATCATATTTTCTAATTTAAGTGCTTAGACAAAGTTATAAGTTTAGGCCTAACTTGTACCTGACTTATAGTTCTAGTGAAATTATTGGAACAGTCACTTTGGCAATGTGTATCCAGTTTATTCTCTGGCTACTATGAAAACATACTAAAGTGTCTTTACACTTGAAAGACAAATTAATACTTGTTAAGGCTTGTTATCTGACAACTTACAAAAGGCAGTTATATACACACAAAACAACCTGACACCAGTCAGCCATTTTGATTTCTCTAACCAACACTGATCTTTATAAGGCCAAGTGAGCTTGAGCTTAAAGCTGTAACACTACCAATCGGTGCTCAGCTCCTGCTTAGTGCTACCTGGGAGCACGAATATGTTCTGGGACCAATGATATTACTTAAGTGTTTAATTCTTCAACAAGAATATAT
This sequence comes from Lithobius niger, assembly GCA_023313725.1. Classification (NCBI taxonomy): domain Eukaryota; kingdom Metazoa; phylum Arthropoda; class Chilopoda; order Lithobiomorpha; family Lithobiidae; genus Lithobius; species Lithobius niger. The sequence goes on from JAHWFP010269228.1 coordinate 12,379, forward strand.
TAATGAACGTGCAAACAAAATAGCTTGATCCAGCACTAATATCTTACATTACAATGCTACATTCATCTTTCCAAACATTGTGAAAATTCTGAACAAATTGACTTTTATTGCATCGTCTACCACCCAGCTAAGGTTCCTAATGGTTGCAGTAAAACGACCAAAATATCAGGCTGAAAATTTAGCAATAGAAACTACTCAACACTTAGAACCTTTGAATGACAGATAGTTCCATCATTGCCATTCAGAACCAGCATCACAAAAAATAAAACAAATTGATATTTTTAACCCAGACTCTTGCCTTTTCAAGGTCCCACAGTTCTCATGCTACTTGTTGAATCTTTAAGGTCCTTAGCACCAGTCAGATACTAAAGTAAATGTTAATATTTGCATAAAATGGCTCCAGGAATATTAGATATGTTTATTGCTGACACGTCTAATCCCCATTCCGTGAGGCAGGTAAGGACTTTGCCATTGTCCTCTTGAAGGATCTATCGGTTCTTGAAGAAAATAACAAATCAGCTATTTCTGGCTACTAGGCTGTGTTCCATAAATGTTTAGCTACACGGATGACTATTACATTTCCTGGTTTGCAATGCTCTTTGTTAAGTATTGCCGGGATTCAGAGAGCTTAGTTATGCAGAACGGTTGGAAAAATCCGGCCTTGAACTCCTTGAACTTCGTAGATTGAGGTTTGACCTCATCCTCGTCTACAGGATTCTCCGTGGGCTTTTCAGGGTTGATCTACCATTTTTTGATCTAGCTCCTCAGGCTATTAATACACGTGGCCACGACTGGAAACTAGTGTTTCCTACCTCCCACAGGAATTGCCGCAGAAATTTTTTCTCCGTTCGCATTATTCCCATTTGGAATGCTCTGAGCAGTGACACTGTTGGTGCACCAACTCTTTCTGGTTTCCACTCAAAACTACGCAAGGAACCCTTACACAAATTTCTGAAACGCCCTCTACCTTCTTCCCTGTAACTCTTTTTCTTTACTCCTTTCTTTTTTTCTTTTTTTTTTCTATCGCAGGAGCAGTGTAAGTGGTCTCACACCCCTTCTGCCGCCCTTCCACTCCGTGATAAACGTTATTATTATTATTATTATTATTATTATTGCAAGAAATATGACTTGGTTCTGTTTTCTTCCTCATTTCTCCTTGAAACAGACTACTCCTAAGCTTTTTTTCCATTTAATTCGTGATATTAAACGTTAAGTTCTTTTGCTGCAGTCCCACAGAGTAGCCTAAAACTTCGAACATTGAATGAAAACAATGAAAATAACTTATTGTAAAATTGATTAACGATTATAACTCTTAATTTACATTTCCCCTAACCACAAAACCAATAAAAAGCATGTCACATGCTTAAACTATAGCTAATTACAAATTTTCAACTGCCAGTACTGCAAACAAAATTATTATTTTGTTGAAATTATTCAGAAGTAATTACCCAGTTAGCTAGAAAATTATCAATGTTTTCCACAGGAGAATGTTGCACTATCACTAATCGTGACTACTACAGTATGGTGTTAGTCGGCAAAATCTACTAATCAAATTAAATTTGTGGCTTTTATGTAGACTTGTTATTTTTCCACAGATGACCGAAAATGGCAAAACAGCCTTAGTGTAAAACACACATGTCTATAGACTGATACGCCCATATGCATGTTAACTTGATAGGTGGGTCGTTGATGATGTCAATGAATCTTGATGGGTGACACGCTAGTGTGAAAAATGCATTAGCAGTTCGTTTGAATGAAAAACAACAACACGATACCAATATCATGTTGTTGCTGTGTTTGGTAGGTCCGAGCTATCGAACTTAGTGTTTTACTTGAGCGTGTCTTAGTCCATAACAATATACAGCAAAATGTTCATTGAAGTAACCGGAAGTTAAAAAATATTGCTTAGTAGTGAGAGTCTGGCTTGTTTGGCTTGACAGTAGGATTAAGGAACACGAAATCATTGTAATGGATGTAAAAGATTTATTATGTGTAGTGCAAAAAATATTGCTCAAAGATGAACTCAATTGTTCTTGAACTTCTTTTAACTGACTTTATGATTGTAAGATAGGATAAATCAAGGGTTTCTCTTGAAAAAAGTTTAGAAGTAATACACTTGTTTATAGTGTTTAAAAATATAAATGTGCATTTTACGCATAATAAATCTCGTTTTTCGTTTCTGTTGAAACCACAGACTCCTACCAGAAGGATGGAACCTCCCTCGTTATGGCCATTCAATCTAATTCCTTACCAGTTCAGCCCTTCTTTAACTAGTAAGTAACATTCTTTTTCATTCTAATATTAAACTTTGAGTCAGCTTATCAATACAATCTCAATTCAATTCCGAATAAGTAATATTTTGTTTCAGGTGATGACGAAACCCTTGTTCGGAGAGTCATGGCAGATATCCAAAAAAGAACAGTCATTTCTTTCACACGCCAGTCCTATCAACCCGATTTCCTCAGGTTCTCTAAAAATCCATCAAGCAGGTACAATCCTATCCAACTCTTTTTTTCCCTAAATAATGTCACAAATGTCTGTCTACTTCCCCAGAATACCTAAGTTAATAAGTTTAAACTTTTCCTTAATTCTATTTTTTAAGTCCATCACATTAAATGTATATATATATATTTCCCCCCAAATTACAGGTTTCAACAGAACACATGTGCGTAATCTGGGAAAAAATAAAGTAACATTGCATAAGCAAATCAAGAAAACCATATATCTAAATGAATGAATAAAATACATATGGCTGACTGAAAACACTACAAATCAGGATTTTTAGATTCAATCGTTAGCTCTCCCTTCGTTCTTTACAGCTTCAAAAAAGCACAGTTATGTCACAAACTACAGTTTGTTGTGGGTTCGCCCAACTCATCAACAGTTTGTAAAATTGGTAATGCTTCCTGTAGAAGCGTGCAATGGGCATAGTGTCGGCAGTAATCGTACTTTTAAGACACACCTCGACAACCTGAGAAAGAACAGGTGGTAAGATTACCGAACTATGTGTTGATGTAGTAACTGAGAATTTCAGTGTCAATAACTTTTCAGGTGAGATGCCTTAAGAAAGGGTAGGCCTTTCAAAACACTCTTTTACAGTCTCTGACATCATTTGCGACCTTGGGATCATTTGTGCATAAAGCTAGTATTGCCCTGAGAGCCTATTTCCCTGGTGTTTGTGATAATTGATTTTCACCCCATGCTGGAGTATCAGAAGTGGAACTTGATGCCTGTAATTACGGAATTGATCCATGTGTGTGGTGTAAACTACACCTGTTTTTGACTTTACACAATATCGTAAATTTACATTCATTTTAGCACAACTCCTACTAGCCATTCGTGTTTTGGGTTTCGATTGTACACACTATACCAAACAGGTTGGTGAACTCCAAAATATTATTTGTGGTTTATTTACTATAGTTTTTAATTGATGGTACTGGGCTTTTTGCACTTTATCATCCACAGATGGAATCATTAATGATAACGGTGTTCTCAGATGTCTTCCAAGAAATATACCTGCTAGCATATTTCCTGTTTAGCTAAGAGGTAGAATGCATGCACATATTAGAAAATTACCAACGCATTTTATAAATTTTGACCCTATGTTAGGCTAGCTTTTACTGATTTTTTTTCCATAGAACAGGCCAAATTCTCCACAGCACCATTTGAATTTGGAAAATAAGGAATGTTTTGTATTTGCCAGATGACACACTAATTCAAGAATTCCGTGTATTCAGAACTTTCAAAATTCGGTGTATTGTTTTGCCGAATGTAGAACAGAGTTTTCTTAGAGTTTTGATAATAGAGGCACTAGTTGTTGTTTTCATTTGTAAAATGAACGTATATTTCGACTGTACATCAAGAATACACAAAAATATTTTCCCATCAAAACAAGGAAAATGTCAATGTAGATACGCGACTATAGTTTATCTGGGCATTCCCAAACATGTTTTTGGACAGCAATATCGTCTTTATCCAGCTGACATGCTCACATGTTTTTATTGTTCTTGCCAAATCAATATCTATCACAGGCAACCAGACTGTAGAATGTGCAAGAATAATACTATAATAATATCTAGTTTGTCACATTAATGCAACAAGACATGGAAGGATCATGGAGGATCACTGATACCAAGTCTACTATGCTACAGGTATGTAATTATACTCTAACATGCCTTAAGAGCAGTGGTTTGCAGTTGCATAGTCTGGACTTGAATACAGCGAGTGATAATGCCATCACTGCCTCCCTCGGAAGCGAGTTCCAAACCTTCACCACATGCACTGAAAGAAAACATTTTCTGTAGTTTTGAGTGAACCATCAGTTTCAACGGGTGACCCCATGTCATACTGTCCGAGCGGAGAGAAAAAAACGACCATAGTTCATATCGTACTGGTTATGTAACAACGAGTAGGTCAGCGTCTGGTCGCTCTTCAACCTACATAGTTTAAGGGAATCCACTTTCAGGACCTTCAATATTTCGGAATAGCTCAACTTAGATAGATCCGGCATTCTTTTAGTGTACGAATGCTGCACCGACTCTACCAGAACAATATCTCAATAGGATTCGGGGTCCATACTGGAGACACGTACTCCAAGATGGGTCTGACAAAAGCACAGAAGGCAAAAAACTGAGTCCTTCGATCTCCAGACGTGAAACATCGCCTGACAATAGGTGCCTGTTGGAGTGCAGTTTTCTCAATGCTTCTGCAGTGGGACGACCACTTTATGTTGCTATCAAACCAAACCCTGAGATCTTTGATGCATGAGGAGTGCTCCAGTTTGCAAACTGCGATTTCATAATCCAAATGCTCATTTGCAGAACCAACATGGAAAACTTTACTTTTAGTTTCGGCCAGTGCTAGTTGCCAAGTAGAAGACCAACATGATAATGCATCTAAGGCAATCGATAACAGTTCGTGATCTCGCGAATCAATCACAGAAAGATATAGCTTGACATCATCTGCAAATTTTGGCATATTGATTTCATATCCTGGATCTTGCAAGTCAGAGATATAAATAGAAAACAACAAAGGGCCGATTACCGAATCCTGTTGCACTCCACTTAACACCTTTCTAGGTTTTGAAGCCACTCCATTCATTAAGATGGACTGGGAGCGATCCGATAGGAAGTCGCATATCCAGCTTAAAACAAAACCACCTATGCCAAACTGGGACAACTTAAAACCCATTTGTTTATGTGAGAGTCGAATGCCTTAGCGAAATCAATTTGTATGACATCAGTAGGTACCCCCACATCAAGTTTTTAGTCCAATCATCGAGGCAATGTAAAAGTTGAGGGGTAGTTGATCTGCCAGCCCTAAATCCAAATATTAATGGTTGCAGTCGGTGAGATTTTGAGTTTGTAAATTTGAAGAAAGTTGGGCAAGAATAATACGCTCTAAGACTTTGCAAGGAACATGTGATGGAGATCGGCCTGTAGTTTCTTGGTTCAGCCATGTTTCCCTTCTTATAGTTGGGGCAATCGAGGATATTTTCCAGCATGAAGGAAGCTTGCCTGAAGAGAGAAAAGTCCTGAAAATCGTGAAGAGCGGTTTGCATAATTCCATGGCAAACTCCCGGTAGAAAGCAGCAGCCAGTCTTTCCGGGCCAAGGGCTTTGCTGTTCTTAAACGACAATAGCACTTTTCCCACCATGCTAGCATTGAAATCAACATCACAAAGACTACTGCCCGTTAAACACGGGAATGCAGGAACATTTCCATCATCCATCGTAAAATTTCTGCAAAAAACATCGTTAAGTAATTCGGCCTTCGCTAAGTCGCTAGTTTGCAGAACCTCCTCTTGGTAAAGTGGTGGGATGTCCCTAGTTGACTGAGTCTGTCTTTTGAGGTGCTGAAACAATGCAGAAATACTTCCCTCCTAGATAATTTTAACCTCCTTATCAATTTACAATGTCCGCAGTTAGCGTGATAATAGCTTACTACAAGTTGAATAGGCAACCTTCACGAGAGGACAACATATTTTTTTGAACCTATGCCAAAGTCTCTGTTTCTTATAGAATAAGCCGGATATGTATTTGGGGTACTGAATTTTCTTTACTCCTTTGACTGGTTTAATTGATGAACAAGTTTTGATTTTCGACAATATCTGTAAATGGAAAATTTTCCATAAAGCTTCAACATTCGTTGCACCGTAAAACATTTTATCCTAGTCTAATGTACACATCTCTTGGAGAAGAGAGTTGTAATTAATTTTGGATTTGATTTTAGCATTTGATCTAGAAACTTCTAATGGGCGACTTCCGACACAAAAAGAAAAATTGACGGTTTGGTGGTCACTCTTTCCGAAATGGTTCCCAACTTCAACATTTATCACCAGTCGATCAGTATCGACCAACACCAAATCCAATATATTCCTGCCACTGGTTGGTTTGTCCACAAGCTGTGTGAATCCAGCTGTGGAAACACAATCCAAAAAGACCTCTTGTGACGATACAGTGCATGTAGAATTTACCAAATCGATTTTTGACATGTTAAAAACACCAATAATTAAATTTGGCAGCTAAGGAGAAACATTCATGTTAATAAAATCTGACATTTTGCAGATAACCTCATGATTACAATTATTTATAATATATAACCCAATAACATGTGGTATTTTTTGGGACCAAACTCGAGGCACATAGCCTCAACTACATCCAAAGAACTTATAACAGAGAAAGGTTAGATTTATACAAGAAACAGATATACCACCCGCTAGTGACCCACAGTCCCTACGTATTACTTTATATTAAGGAAAAATTGGAAATTAGCCAACAGCGAAAATTATACACTAGAAATAACGTAGTTCAGTAAGCCACCTTTATGCCCTTACGTTTTGTAAGAGTGGCATGACCCGGATTCGAACCGGCTACCCAGTTCGCCCCCAGATCACTTACATAGCGCCTTAATCGCTATGGCCACATCCTTCACTGGCATAAAGATAACTTGCTGAACCCATTATTATGCCAGTGGAGGATGTGGCCATAGCGATTAAGGCGCTATGCAAGTGATCTGGGGGCGAACTGGGTAGCCGGTTCGAATCCGGGTCATGCCACTCCGATGAAACATAAGTGCATAAAAGTGGCTTACTGAACTACGTCATTTCTAGTGTATGATTTTCGCTGTTGCCTAATTTTTAATTTTTCTTAATATTATTTCCAGCGATTTATGTCTGTTTATTACTTTATATGGCAGCCCATTAAACAACATTGAGTCAACAACAGTCGCATCCAACCAAGTTTCAACGAGAAAAAAACAAGTCAAAGGTGCCTTCTGACAACATATGACGGAGTAGTGGCAGCTTACCCTTAACACTTCTAGCATTCACCAAGCAACAACGAAGCAACTCAATAGATTGTGTGTGATGGGAAGAAACGGGATAATTTAGTGGCCCCACCATGGCACAAATCCCATTAATCAGTAAAGGTTTCCCAAATGTGGAGTATGTCTATGATTTGTGAACCCCAATTTAGTTGTTAGGACTCTGGAGAGAAAACTTTTCCCTGAGATTTGAGGTGTATGCCATCACTGGACACGTAATTTCTGTCAAGCACATCCTTCCAGATATTTAACAAAGACACAGCCTCTATATACCACCCGCAAGCGTAATAATCCACACAATTCCAAAGAGTTCCTGATGTAATTCAGTCAAAACGTGTGGACCTAATATTTTCTGGGATTACTAATCTGTGTCACCATAAATTGCTTTTCATTCATGAAGCAAGTCTTTTTAAGGTGCAAATATGGTTTCATATAATTCGTTACCAGTCTTATCAGGCAACCTTCATTTGCGTAACAGTATACAGTGGACAATACATAATCTTTTGAGTATTAATGTCTAAAATTGGTCTGATAAGACAGTCAACAGTCTATAAATAAATTCATACCATAACTTGGTGGTACCTCGACAGGAGTCGTAAATAACAAAGGCATGTGTAACAAAAATATGCTGCTAAGTTCTCTTTGCATAAGATGAGTTACAGCTCAAACTGGTAGCCATTCAGGTATGGTGCCCAATGCAGCATCTGAGGTGAAGAAGCAACCTTACCACCAAATGGCACACACCAAAGCAAAATGTTTGGACCATTTGCAGTATAAAATTCCTGCGAAATAGAAACTGATGGAACTTCTTGACCTTAAATACTGTCGAAAGTGTCTCATGACCAAACTGGGCATACAATAGTTCGGCCCTGCTAAGAGCTCGTAAAAAAAATCCAATAGGCCTACCTTCCCCTGTAGGAGTCGTGCATAGTGTAGAGCCGATCCCTATAGATGCATCACAAACTAGTTTTAAAGGAAGATTTCGGTCATACTGTTCCAGAACCTAAAGTTCTGAAAATGCTTTCTTTATGACGTTTGCTGCTGCTTCTGAACATCAGGCATCCAGAGCAAGCATGTTTTTGGTGATCATAACTTGTTTAAGGGAGCTATCAGTGATGCCAAATGTAGCACAAATTTCCGATACTGGCTCATAAAAACTAAGTACCGTTTTAATTCTTGACCATTAGTTTGTTTAAGTGGAAGCCTTATGGCATCTAGTACTTCAGGAATGTTAGACATTCCATCTTATCTATAGAAAACCCAAGATATTTAAGTCTGTCCTTATATATTTTTCATTTTGCCTTTTAACATGAAAGCTATTTTCTTGCAAGGCTGTGCATACTTTAAACAATGCCTGTTCATGCTCCTCAAGATATCATCAAAACAATTTTCATGTGTAGAATTTCCTTAAGCACATGCTCAATGCAGATGCACTGACGCAGTTCCAACACCCATATTTAGCTCTATGATGCTCACTGTTTGTTTACAACCTCCAAAAGCTTTGATTCATCATGATTCGTAATCTGATTACATTTTCATGCCAAAATACTTATCTGAGATGAATGGAAAGTGCTTCGACGTTTGGACTCAAAGCCTCTCACTCATTTTCATGACTTAATAATAATAATAATAATAATATATAGGTTTGTTGCAAACGCAACCGGAATGACAAGGACCTGGAGGTCACTAACTGCCATCCGAATTTAAAACTAAAAAATAAGTGTAGATTACAACAACACTGTATTGAACTTCGTATTTGTATTTGTATTGACTTTGTATTGAATGAGAAAAATATGGTTTACATGAAGACATATTATTCTTTATGGTTCAGTTTTCGTTTTGGCCGTCTTCATAGAATGGTTCTTGTACTATGTCTGTCCATTCACGCGCGTTTTCCTGCACAAAGTGGCACCTGAACGAATCCTGCTCGTTAGTGATGCTCAGCTGATTGGAGATCACAATGAGCCTGCGGCGCCACTGCGAACAGTCAACAACTGGGATGCAGATCATTTTTTAGCATATAGCATATAGCATATAGCATATAGCATATAGCATTTGACATATAGTAGTTACCACATGTTTGTACCCAGTTGTTCTGCAGTGTGTGGCAGGCCTGAATAACGCACAGTGTCCCTGTGGCTGCTTTCAGTAATGTTGCGTGTTCCACATTTTCTTTGCTTACAAATGAAATATTACAGGAGCACTCACTAGGCCTAACGCAACTGTTTGCCACTGAAATAACCTTCTATAGGCATTAACTGTAAGGGGGTTTAGAGTCATCATCAAGCGCAACAAAAATTGATGATCAAAAAACGTATCACTGCCAGCCAGTATCCAAAAAATTCTTCTGATATAGGAATGGGGTGGTACTCAATTTCTAATTCCAGGTTGACCCACGTTGTATTCACTAACAAGCCTAAAGTCGCCATTGCGCTTGAAGATCAACACTATCAGGGTTACCCACACGCATCAATCAACCGGCATCAAAATCCCCTCCCGGACCAGTTGTTCGGTTTCAGACTCCAACTTGCCTCTAACTGCTAAAGGCCCGGGTTGGGCCTTACATATTGTGGTTAAGCTTACAAAGCTTGATGCTGGCTTTGAATTCCTTAGAACTTCCTAGGCCTGGTTTAAAAGATGTATGAACCTTTTAATAATCCTCACATTGGTAACAGAGCCTACAAAATCAGTAACACTTTCAAGGTCATGACCTTCGATATTAAAGAATTAAGGTTAAGGAAATTAACCATGAATTCCACCTTTTATCCAGCATGAAAGATTGATTGCCAGGTGCCACTATAGCACTGAGCTTTTAAACCTGGTTGTTAAATTTAACGTGAAGTTTAATTACGCCTAACGGTATAAGAACCTCTTCACTACAATTTTAGTGTGGTGTCGGTAGAGCTTAATTTAGCTTCAGAAAAGTAACTATTGTACCAGCTAAGACGGATCACAATCGTAGTGTACTTTGAGAGGCAATGTGTGACCATTTAAATTAATATGTACAATCCACTTAGTTGAATTGACACGTAAATAGGACATGGTGTTAATAGTAGAGATCAGGCTGTCATCTGACTTAACATAAATAGCGTCCTAATCTGAATTTCAAGATTCTTCTACATGATGTGCTTTTTTCGTATATAATTAAATGGTTTCGTTTTTGTCAAAGTTGTCTTTCTTTTTTTTTTACTTAGAAGCAGTGGCACCAGAGCTGCTACTAATGCCATGTTTCTTTCCAGTATTGCAAACCCGTTATAAGTGTCCCACTTTCCTCCTCCATTTGAACTGATTTCACGTGGTTCTTACAGCCACAACAATAGAACTCATACTTTTCTTTGTCTCTTTTAAGTCCCTGGAGGCTACTAACTTTTAGTTCAACCCATTCGTGAGCAAGTGCAACCTCAAAAGTTTCTAGTGTAGCATCCATAGTCATAAGGCTTTCTTGAGCCTTGATATTTCCATTTACAGAGACAAAACGATCTCCTAAAATTTCCTAAGAACTGCCTTATACTTTTAGTTCACCATTAGGTGTTTTAACACCGAAATATAAGAAGCAACACTTTCCCCTGGGCCTTGCATTCGCTGCACAATAATAAACCCTTTTGCTGACAAAGCTGGGTCTTGGATCCAGATTAACTTTCAGAAATTTCTCTATTTCATCCAGTGTCTTATCAATAGAACATCTGGTGAATTGCATTCTTCTTATCATTTGGTACATCAGAAGCTATCAAATGTAATTTGGCACGCACTAGATACACAGTCCAACTTTCACTACTGGCATCAAAAGCCTCAAATTTATTAAGTGTACTGGGTGGATCAGGGATTGTTTCTAACCCTTCAGAAACACTTTCAAAGTTTAAACAACTAGTTAAACTACTAAGACTAATAATGATACTAATAGTACATCAACAGAATTTTTAAAAACTTACATCAATATCATTTATAAACAATGCAAAAGTAGAAAATTTACTTCTAGACACAGGATAAAAAGCCAACCCCTTAAACATTAACACAAGAGTTGACTGCAACTATAAATCAATTAGTTAATCTGAAATATAGAACTAACTTGCATATGATATAATCGTAAAATACAAAATAGCAGACGATGTAAACTTTTGCAACTCGCTTGGTAACACTGAACAAATGACACTAACACTGCATTATTAAGTTAAATAACATCAGACCGTATATCTAAATGTAACGGTATCTTTGGCACATTACATTTTTGCAGAACCCGAGCTGTTTAAACCGAATAATATGCTTTTTTTTCATACAGTACACTGTTTTATAGTTGTTCTTATGCAATGTGAAACAAAACAGTCATGCATCTTTAACAACTTTAATACCATATATCATAGGCTTCCTAAGCAACCCTTACTTGCACCCAATGTACCACATTACTGCCGACAGTATGCCAGCTGAATGCTGTTTAGAACGTGGCACACTTGCACACAAGTCTTCATCCTTTTTCACGGGACTTAAACTTTTACCAAATACCTCTCTATACATCCGGAAGTATGGGTTGCTTTTGTTCCCTCACTGGCCACATGAAGAAACTTTCCAACGTCTACTTTGACTTCTACCTGTGCTGCCACCACAGGCACTCAGTTTACTAGAAGCCAAATACTGGATCTTTCAAGGTCATTAGTTATTCATTGCTAAAAGGTGCCCACAGCCAATGCCTGGGTTTACCATTTAATTTGTTTACTTTTACCAGCCTTAAATTTAATCTATTTCTAGTAGTTAAGACTAAGTTAAATTTTAACATTAACGTGACACCCTCATCACCTAAGGTTACATAAATTACTTATAGGTAAGCAGCTAATCCCTTACACTGCAATTGGATGTCATTTTGGGCCACCGTGTCGGATTTGTATCGTCCAGTATAAAATAATGTACCAACATTGCTCAGCCTTTATGAATTGAATATTTTTTTTATAAAATATCTTTCGAATCACTTCGTGCGTATTGCCATAACTGCCATAAATCATTGTTTGACAGTATTTTTGGTTGCCATCTTCAATTTTAACAAGAGTGTAATAGTACCTTCCTTGATGAATACGTTATTCTAAATTAGCATGAATGATAAACATTGCTTATTAGAATTTGTTCGCACACGAGAATTTTCTTAAAATTGGATATCATGAAGGAGTACAAGTGCCAACAATTTCAAAATGTTACAATGATGCAACATGTTCCAGCTAAAAAAATCTTTGTTTCTGCAGAAAAACTGTAAAATCTGTAGAGTAAAATCTGTAAAGTAAATATCAAACTGCAGAATTTCTGTGCACGCTGAAGATAAAATCTGCAAAATTTATGTAGTGTGTTACTCGGTCAGCAATCTGAACATAAAATCTGCAGAATTTCTGCAGTTATTGTTCATTATGAGTGCTTGGCAGAAACGAGGCATGGTTTACTTTCTAATTTTACTAAAATATACGCAACAGCATTCTGTAAATATAAAATATAAGAGATTATAAGAATTATCTCGTTTATTATTCGCTTTAAGGATGGGTGTGCGTGAAAAGCGCACATTCCCTTCAAGATGGGGCAACTGGAAAATATGTCCACGGTAGAAGGTTTTAAAACTTCGGCTGGCTGGGATTTACAAGGATAAGGATGAAAAAATTGGTAATTCCTGCTTTCATGCCGACCATATTGAAGGACCAAAAGGAAATAATGTTCAGTGCAGTTCAGTTTTTAAGTAGTGATTACGAGTTTGACGTCGGAAAAATAGGTCGAACAGTGCATCTCTAAAGACGGAGTGGACTAACGATCATCTAAACTTTCCCAAAATTAAAAAAAAACTTTGTATGTAAACGTATTTTAAGCGTTGCTGAAGCTATATTTTAGGGATACAGCAGCTTGTGGTTCACAGTAGACTAACGTTTTTTTTAGGCAAATTGCTCGTTATGAAAGCAATCCTCCATCAAGTTTTGGCCGTGCTTGTCCTGGACACTTTTCCCACTCCTGACTGAAGTCCCGATAGCAACCACGAGGCCATAGCATGCATTCAGTGCGCAACATAAACAAATGACAGGAATGCGATTTGAAGAGCTAATATTAAAAACAAGTTAAATCCACGTTTTCTGTTTCGTCAGGTTTTAGTGTTACCCGGTATAAAAGCTACAGCGCTATATACAAATGCGTTTGGTGCAGAAAAAGTTAAATCCCACTCGTTGCATGCTTGACAACAGTGATGTTTGGTTCACAACAATTTAAATCCGATGCATTGTCTTTTTCACCTCAAGATAAATCTGCAAACCAATAGGAATCCAGAAACCAATGCTTCCTCACGGTGGAGCTCATGCGTGCAGCGTTTTATTAAACATGGCCGACCTGAGCATTAATTCTGATGACCTGCTTGGACAATATTGTAAAAATGAAACTGTTTCGGTGGCTGCTGCAAATCGTGGCAGTCTGAAAAAGCTAAAGAAAGGTTCAAAGTGGGAAATCGATAAAGCTAAACGGTATGTAGATCCACTAGGGACGAATTTCAAGTGAAAATTCCCATGTGAAAATGGATTTCGCCGGAAAAAATTCATGTACGAGTGCGCTGGATTAGAGAACAATGATGTGACGAAATTTTGCTGTTTGTACTTGCTGCTTCATGTTAGTATTTCTGTTGTCAGTAGGCGACGAAGTGACAACCCTAAACTGGGGCGAAATTATGCTGCTACGCTTTTCTTAAAACAACCAGCGAAAGGGTACGTGTATGTCAGAAAACATTTATGACGGCATTAAAACCAATCGGAAATACTAGGGTTACTGGTGTGATACACCGACATTTTGTAAACGGAGCTCGTCCAAAAGAAACAAGAGGAGTTGATCGGAAAAGCGGCCGAAGTATAGCAAAGAAGGAAAGAGTGTGAAACTTCATTGGTTCTCTTCCGGCTAGAGAGAGTCACTATGGACGAAACAAAAGCGTCAGGCTGTATCGCCCAGCAGAACTCAAATGAATTCGCAACCTTCATCGTCTATACAATAACCATTCATTTACTGACATGCAGGTACGTTTTGGGATGTTTTATGAAATCTTTGTCAAGGAGTACAATCTCGCGTTTTGTTCACCTAGAGTAGACGTGTGCACAACTTGCGAAAAGTTAAGATCAGACATAAAAGCAAGTGCACCAGAAAAATAGAGAGAATTACAAGTGAACATGTGAATCCATAAGCTGCGTGCCAAAGCTTTCTATAATATTTTAAATGAGGTCAAAACAGACGTACAGATTCATGCCATTGCATACGATCTGCAACAAGTACAGGAGCTCCCGAAAGTCCCCATACAGGAGGCTTTTTATTCGAGGCAACTGGGACTGTACAACTTCGTAGTTTGTGACATATCAACAAACAAAAATTACTCGTATAGCTGGACAGAGAACCAGTCAGGAAGATGCTCTGAAGTAAGTAGTGCTGTCTACCAATATCTAATGAACATTTTACCAAAATTGAAGAACGTTGAAAACGTTAATAGTATTGTTTTGGCCAGTGATGGGTGCGGCGAACAAAATAAAACCAATATTGTTCTCGCCATGATGCAGAGTTGGCTGTATGGGCCCCGCCACTCATATCTTCCGCGACAATGTTTACATAGTTTCATAGTTTCATAGTTACATAGTTTCATGCCTTGCAACCGATTATTTGGACGTATCCAACATGACCTGAAAGTGTGCAACACCCTGCTTAAGGCTGAACCTGCACCATGCCGTGTATAAACAACATTGTGATGGCAACGTCTTTGTGTTGGGCAAGAAGTGGCATGCTAATGACTGGAAAGGCTATGCTACGGCAACGTACAAGATACTGCCTGGAATTCAGGAAACCAAACAGATTGTTCTGCAAAGATCAGTAAAACCGGGCAAGGTAAACATTGCAGTAACAGGCAAAACCTCATGCCACAGCAACATGGGTGAGCCGTTAAATCTGCTGAAGCGTCTTAACCACCACAACAGTAAAGTTCCTCCTGAGCTGCCTACAGAATGACTCCTGGCAAAGGGTAAAGTAGACGATATTAAACGAATGTTGGAGTTGACCAAAGGCAAGGACTGAAACATAATAGCAGATTTACAACTGTACACTTGTTAAAATCAAGTGCTGATGTCCCTGATACAGTGCTGTGTGATGAAGAGTGTAAATGCAATGTGCCAGAACCTCTGTCAGCACGTGTATATGTGTTTGAAGGCGGTTGTTTTTGTACACATCAGCTCGTAATACAAAGTAAAGAGAAGAGAATACTTACAAAATTATATTTTCATTGTACAATGTTGATTAAAAAATAAAAAAAACATAAAGTAGGCATGGGGAATTAGACCTTTGGTAACTAGTTATATCAAACCAAGTTATATCCAATGTTGTGTTGCTTTCAAATCAAGTTAAATCCAATGTTTTTCATAACAAATTAAATCCAATCTTCAAATCCCCCAGCTGACTGTCTAATGGAGAATTGTGAAGTTAAAACTATGTTGTGTAGTGACAAGTCTTAGTAGTAATTTTGTGTCCAATCAGTTTTTCAATTCTACAGTTTTATTTGAATTATTATTCTTCATTTTCTTCCAAATTGTCTAAAACGGATTTAACTTGATTTAAAAAAAAAATGCTCTTCATTTGTGCCTTAAGATGTTGCAGTCACAACAATTGAGTAGATGATGACGAAATGACAGCCCATTAGAGGTAGAAAATCAGTATAACTTTTTATAATAATTATTATTGTTGATTTTTTTGGTACAGAAAGAACAATAATTGGCATGCTAAGTACGTATAGGTAGGTTGTCTGTTGTGCTGAAAGTAGCCTAAACATTGGTGCTTCTGTGTACTTTTTTTATTATTTTTGAACTATGAATCATTATTAATTTTCTGGTAGCTTTTCTATGAGCCAGAAATTAATTTTTTAAGTAGAAATGGTGAAAGCATACATGCTCTAACTCCATTTTTTTAAAGTCGTCTGTAACAGTTTTGTAATTATTGTAAAAAAAAATTAAACCACAACCACAACTTTCTTTATTTTTACATTTTTATTTTTCAACTACAACTAAAACTAAAATGGAATATGAAAGCGAGTTCATTTCTTAAAAACATAAAGCAAATTTCATTCCTCTTTTTCAAGGGTGTGAGACGATTTTTTTTCTACGAGCCAGTCAGATTCTTCTTAACAGGTTTTTACCAGTCCTGGGTATAGCCAAATTGAGCCTGACTGCTTTCCTTAATGGGTTAATTTTTTTATCTACAGGTACTTGCTTATTTGCCCTTCATTTGTTCTTTCTAATAACGATTTTAGAAATCGACATGTTTTGAAAAAACTGTTATGACTATGGTAGTTAAAGCAGTTTTTTGCATAATATTTTTAGCTGCGGTCACAATGGTAACAAGGAAATGAGACGTGGAATATCAGATTAGAATTCATTCAAACAAGATATTATGCTGCTTAGGCGTGGGGAAAGGAACATTGTTGTTGCATCTTGCTCGAGTTAACATTGTCTGCCAATGAAGCATTAATTTGTTGTTGAGAACTAAAATGAAATCTCTAGTTTTTGACTTAAATCTTCAAGTTTTAAACAGAGTGTACGAACACTTGAATTTTGTGGCTAACAACATGGATGAATGTTGGCCTTCACAAATTAGGTGACTAAAGACTAATTCAGTTATTAATTGCGGCCTTCGGAAAGCTAGTTGAATTGTTTCCAATCCGTTACCAGCAATTGTTACTGATAATAATGCATCACCCTGCAACAATGCGAAATCGACTATGTGTCGAGCTGTCACATGATAAATTTAGACAAAGGCTAGGGTGTTGACATCAAATAAACATGGATGGAATAGGGACATAAATGTATAGTTCTAGTGCTCCTATTTTACTGACAAAATTATGTGGACAATGAAGAAACACGTGATAAACCAAACTGGTACAACGAATAAAAAATAGGAAGCAAAAAAAGCCAAGAAATTAACTGAACAAAATAAAAAAGATTAACACTGATTTTTCCATGGCACTCAGACTGTGAAGGTACACAAATAAAAAAAACTGATTAACTTGCACGAAATGAAGAATAATGTCAACTATTTCAGGGAACAAGGTTTGTGATGGCTCCAGATTTTGTAAGTCTTCGTGACTACATCAGGAAAGAAAAGCTTTACAATTGTTAACAAAAACATTCTAGCTGGGTCCTTCTCCCCCACCGTTGAGGAGAATGGCATTGATCACGATGTCATCTGTGCTTCGAGCAGTGATGCCTTTCCTAAAATGCTGTTAGCTTGTTTTTAGGATTTATTTCGTATAGTCATTGTTGCTGAAGTTCTCCTTGTGGTTCTGTTTGTTTTTTTTTTTCCTTTTTAAAATTATTTTCTTATAGAAATTCCTGTTTTGTACTTTTTGGACTTTTTGTAATTATTTTGTAAATAAATAAATAAAATGGTTTAATGTGTTACACATTAAAAAAGAGCAGTGTATATATGAAATTTTGAGCCAGTCCTTCCTCGCCCCCCCCCCCTAGATAAGGAAACCTCCAAAAACCTCTCTCTCAAGGAAACACTATCAAAGAGAAGGATTTTCTTAAGTGGGAGGTTTACTTGAGGAGGTTGAGAGGTCAACAGTGGATTAAACTGCATCATTCCTCAAGTAACCTGTCAGTCACGTAAACTCAGTCAGAGTAGTAAGATCGTCTTGAACGGCAGGTTTTCTTGAGTGGGAGGTTTAGTTGATACGGTTGAGGGGGTCGAAAGTAGATTAAGCTACATCATACCTCAAATAAACCTCCCACTGAAGTAAACCTAGTCAGCGGGGTAGGTTTACTTGAGTGGTAGGTTTATGTGAGTGGATGGTTTTTTGAATGGTCGGTTTACTTGGGTGAGAGGTTTACACGTGGGGATTGAATCAGTCGAAAGTGGTAACATCTCGCCACTGTGGTAAGTTTACTTGAGTGGGAGGTTTACTTAGGAGGTTTACTTGAGTGAGAGGTTTACTTTGGAGATTTTCTTGAGTGAGAGGTTTACTTAAGAAATTGGTTTACTTGGGAGGTATACTTGAGTGGGAGGTTCACTTGAGTGAGGGGTTTACTTGAGTGGGAGATTTACTTGAATGAGAGGTTTACTTGTGAAGCTTACTTGAGTGGGATGTTTAATTGAGAGTGAGGTTTACTTGGGAATACCAAGCTCCAAGTTTATTTGAGTGGCATCGTTGAAGATTTTCGTGAGAGGGGAATTCCTGTGGTAAAAACCGAGCTCTGGGTATACTTGAATGATGTAAATTAAACGTTTTTTCCTATTAATTGGGCCCGAAAAATTAAACTTCACTCCAGACTAGAGTCGAACGGTCTCCCAGCATTGGTGCAGCTGGGCAGGACTACATGCACCATATAAGTAGGGAACCCCGTTTAATGGTGTTTTGTTAACCAAAATTATTTTAATTCGAGATGTCATTCTCACTGGCAAAGCCTCTGACTTGAGAATTTGTCTAAACACACCCATTTATTTGACTCTGAAAAAAGTTACTACTTGGGTCAACTTAGTTTAGCCTCGTATAACAGTATACACAACATCTATGTAACTAAGGTCGTAATATATGTTTGTGTGTGTATGTACGCAGTAGGAATCTCGATAATCCTTATTCAACTGAGGTCCGTAGTAGGAATCTCGATAATATTTAGTTTGTGGTTTGTTGGTGTGTCTTTCATAAGAATTGTCTTTATGAGTAATAGGTGTCATATTGCAACCAGCATTTCAATGGTGGGGCAATGAATAGCCAGTTCGAGGGATGTTTTTTGAATCAGTCTCGACCGTACTACAGTTGCTTTTTTCCAAACCTTAAGTCTGAGCTGGAGTAGGGCAACGTCTTGAGAAACGGTTTGGTACCACAGTTAAGTATATTTGTTTGTTCAAGCACTGACTTGAAATTCATTGCTTAAGCACAGACTTGCGCACTTATTTGCCTCCAATGTTGCTCTCAGGTACCGACTTGAGACTCGAGCTTACCTCAAATTCAAATCAAAAGTCAAATCATGTCTGGGGTAGACTTGAGCAACCGCTTGTCGCCAATGGAGCAATTTTAGCTGAAAGAACGTTTGGAGCAAGTGGACGAGGAATGTACACACGGGGGGGGGGGGGGAGGGACTCTAGCCCTCGCCCTCATGGGAAGGTACTCTTTTCTGAAAAATATTGCCAACATTCGCTGGAGCGGTGATGTAAGAGAGCTAATAAAAAAAAGTATTAAAAAAATAGCAATAATGGATAATAAAGTGGAGCAAAGAGAGGCAGAAATGATTGAAGTCCCAAAAGGGGTAAATGAGGGTTAAAATCAGGTTAAAACACCCAAACAAAGTCTCAGAAAAATGTAGGTAGCCTCTGCCCTCTCGGGTGCCTGTGAAACTATCCCATAGACGTGCAGTGGGTGTAAGTTTGAGTTTGAGTTTGAGTTTATTACTAACTAGATCCTAAAGGACAACAGAAACCAACCGCTTTTCTAAGGACTTAAAAAATAACCAAACGTAACAAAGGAGACACGCAGTGCAGATTGTTCAAAGAAGTTGTGCCGTTACAAATCCCGTGTCCTACATACAGCTTGATTGTTGTATCATCCATAGATAAATTCAGCGCAAACGTCATTATTATACAACAGCTTAATTGTTAAATGTCTGTCGCGTTCTCCGATCTGAGCTCTTCCTTCACTTAGACTATGTCCCCTACTTTATTCCATGGGGTCCTGTTTCGTATTTAGGAAGAAAATTTAAAGCACACCTAAAGATCATAACATGAAAGGCAAAAAGTGCACATAAGTAAATAGTTTCATGATGTTTTGTCTCAACTCGAGACTATTATCAAGTGAAAAAGGTAAAGTCCTTAAAGCATGGCTAAAGAAGGAAAAAACATCATCCATTTACTTCTGGGTTAGCTGGCTAGGGTAAGTAAAGGGCGGGTCATAACTGTATGTAACTTTACCGGGGTGATGGAGGGAGGGGCGAAAAAATTGAAAACAAGCATGCAGGAAATCAACACTTCTTGTACGTGTACTAAATACCAGAAGTTACTCCATGCTTGTTTTTACTTGTTCCTCCCCATATCGTTGCGTACAGTTCTGATTTTTAGCTGGTTTTGCCTGGTTCTGTCGTAACAGTGTTTTACATAATTTGTTGGGGATTTATTTCACGTATGTTATTATGTTGTTATGTCATTTGTATTGTTTTGTCGTTAACATGGTCCTTTTCGTTTGTTTATACTCGACAATATGTTTGTGTTGCTGTATGAGGCTCAACAATAGCTTCTCGAATTTCGAATACCTCGATCGTGACTCGTTACTAAACAAACACATGTGGATTGGCATTGATGGACCAGGCACTGACATTGTACTCCTAGAGTGATTGCTGCACGTTTTCCATGCTTCTCATGCATGAAGTTGTAGTGAAACTCGTACTTGACGAGCTTGGAAAGTTCGAGGATGGTGAACCGGTGTAGGTGGTAAGTCGCACATGACGTTGC
>JAHWFP010269229.1:0-20243 GCA_023313725.1 Lithobius niger
CGCAGTAATCTCTAGAGTGCGGTATTACTGTGAGTGTCCGCCATGTTTTGTCCCCCTCAAAATTTGAAAATGATGCTGTTAAGGTGACGAGAATGTGGACGAATTACCATCGTTATCTTGCGATCGGTGGACTTTTCGTATCCTACATATTTTTCCAACTGTCTATTATTTTATTGGTGACTTTCGTCATTTGTGTGATTGTTTGTTTGCTGTATAACTATGCTCCTAGTGCGCAGGGTTACAATCTACGGACGAACTTAGGGCTAAGTTATGGCCCAAATTCAACAGTTGCAAGCCTGCAGGAGGGCCGGTCGTCCTCGAACTTAACGCAGATTGGCAGGTCAAGACACACAGTGCCTAGTGAATATGTGAATCAAAATACTTTGGTGTCGTCAACACCTTGGGGCATGACTGCCAGTGCTGCTGGACTAAAAAGGAGAGTTTTAGCCAGCAAAACAATGGGTTCATCTTATCCAGAAAGTCCTAGGACTAGAGCGTCAAATCTAAACCAGTCTTTTCAACAACAAGCAACTAGTGCTTCTATACTGCATAAACCTACCACGAGTCGTTCAAGGTGAATGAATGTGTTAGTAGTCATACATCCTGTAGTCACGAGTAACTAAAAGTGCATGTTGTGGTTTTTGAGTAACGTGTTCAGCATTTTTAGGTCTTGCTGTGCAGGCCTAGTCTGGTTTCATACTTGTTGTTAGACATCAAGTGTCTTCTGTTCTGTAATGACAAAACGTTGTATGATAAGTGTAGTTTAAGCTCATCCTTCTGAAATGTATTAACTTATTGCCTCCTTATATCATATAAAGCTAATTTTAGGGCATGTAAACGAGTTGGAACTAGGCCCGAGGTAGGTTTTGCCTCCCCCCAACCCCACCCCAATCGCGTTTCGGAGGAGAAACGCGAACGCAATGGGATTAGCCTAGCTGACGTCAGCGCATTGGGTCAACTGGAAACAATGGCATTTTTGACGACTGGGTGCGTGGACTGTTGTTCACTGTTAACGTGATTAGTTTTCTCGTACAGTCGTGCGACCTAAAATCCCCTAAACGCCTGTGGTAGCCTACAAATTTCGGCAACTAAACATTGTGTTGTTGTTGACTTGGAAGCTAAAGTTGTAAAACTGCACGACAAGTGCTAGAAGGAGAGTCCAGGTAGATCGAAGACGAGAGGTCAACCTAGTTCTGACACAGTGGAGCAGAATGACTTTTTTAACAACACTAAACTTTAGGAGGATTATCCCTCATGTAGGCGGTCGCGTTAGAAACGTGGGACAATACCTGTCTATTTTTTTTTGCACTACGATCTACGATCTTCGTAGGTATACACTACGCTCGTGTTTCTTTAAGTCTGCGTGAAGGAAAAGCTGGGCAACTAACTCTTATCACAACTGTTGCTTTCTTATTTCTTGGTGTATCCTAACCTCGCCTTTGCAAAATAACATGGTTTATGCTGATTTTTGCACCAAAAAAATCTCTAGGCTATGTAAAAGAACAGCATTTTTGGCCGTAATTGGATGTTTTTACGGGATTTTGGTGCATCATTGTGAAGTAAACGTATGTAAATTATTTGTGTAGGCTATGAATGTGGTCAAAACCATAAAGTCAGCTAAACTAAGCAAAATTGCCACCTTTTAAGGGATGCCCCGGATATTCGGTGTTTTATTTATTTGGCCATAAGTGCTGAAAAGTCGATGGGTTGCCCATTGTCACTTGGCCGCTACTGTGCGTTTGTCATAAATTTACACACCATTTGCCTAAGATCTAGCTGCTCTCATCCATATTGATTTCAAGTGATTAACTGCCAGTAATAGGCTTAAATCTGGGTGCTTAACATTCAGTAAAATGTCGCCCCAAACAAACAGTAGCCTGCTAGTTTCTGGTTTTTTGCTTGCTGAAACCAATCCAGTTTTGTTCTTGTTAAAACACCATTTGCTATACGTATACAAATAATCTAACCATACTATTACTTTGACTGCTTCATAAGAGTAACGTTCAATTTCAAAACAGGCAATTTACTCAATTGAATTTTGCAAATTTTCGGTGGGCTGTGTGATGAAACATTTTAATTTCAGTTCTATCTTCTTCGTCAGGCTCTCACAATATTCTTACTATTCACATCATTGTTTCTGCTCTTGCCATTTTCGTTTTCAGACGACGATGCAGGTTGGTACCAAAGCCCCCTGCATTCACTGGGTAGTGCCTCGCGCCAACCCTTCCCAATGTCGGTCGCCACTCGCCATTTGGCGAGTGGAAATCAACAGTTGGCGACAATTGAGTATTTCCTGTTTTGAATTTGAGCGTTACTCTTATGAATCTGAACATACATATACAGTAATCAGACTTGAAACGTTATTTAAAAAAAAACCGTTACTTCAGTCATTTTACTTGGCTTTGTAAACGTATTTACAGTGGCATACGCTTTGCCAAACAGTCCAAGCTTAAAGTTATAAATTTTTATCACTTTTTCTGCGAATTTTTTATTATTGCTACTAATAATTTTCTTCAGGCCAAGTAAAAAGACTTACCATACAGAAAAAGTCCACCTCCTCTCACCGCTGCATCTTAGACATCCACAACATTTGAGTCGGCCTTGGCCTCCAGTTCGCTCCCAAGGTTACCTTCTTGAAACATGCCCTTGGTCCTGCCTCGTCTTAGCTGGAAGGATTTTTTGCCATCTGTATGAAAGTTTGCTGCTCAGTTCTGTCGTCATGATTCATCCAATGTGCTGGTATGCGGATTTTTGCAAATTCACGAGGGGCATACGTCTTTCTTGGCAATGTTGAATTGCGATCGCCTCCAATGCTCGGAGGTATGGAGCCCGGGAGCATACCTTCAAGCATTGGAGGCAATGGCAATTCAGAAGAAGAAAGAAGTATGCCCCTCATGAATTTGCAAAAATCCGCTTGCCAGCATATTGGATGAATCATGGCAACAGAACTGAGTAGCAAACTTTTACAGATGGTGAAAATTCCTTCCAGCTAAGATGAGGCAGGACCTCATGGCCAGCAGCAGTGACCAAGAGCTTGTCTCGAGACAGTGAGCTTGGGAGCGAACTGGAGGCCAAGGCCAACTGAGAAGTAGTGGGTGATTCAAATGTTATGGAAATGTAAGATGCAGTGGGGAGAGGAGGTGGACTTTTTGTGCAAGTCTTTTGACTTGACCTGAAGAAATTATTCTTAGCAATAATCGAAAATTCGCAGGAAAACTGACGAGATTCTATCACCTGAAGCTTGGACTGAGTTTGGCTAATCGTATCAAATAAACAAAAATTTAAACATGTGAAAAATTCACCCTGCAGGAAAAAAGTTGGTTCAAAACTGTGTAGCAGAAATCAGAATGACACTGGACTCCTGATGCATAGGGGCAGAACATGCCAAGGTTGTCTTCTATTTTAGTTTAAATCCAGTGCTGAAGAAGCTTAAAGACGTTAGAACCATTTATATCTTTTTTGGTACTTAATGTATTTTTTTTTTAACTATTCTCAGCCCAATTGGTGGCTTGGCCAATCAGGTATTGTCGGCTGCATTCCCGCAAGTCCAACATCCTCACCATGGAAGAGTAGGCTTCTACCCAACCGTCAACTTAAATCCCAAACCTTTACCCTTTTTGAGAGAAAGAAATACCAACACGATGCAGAGCTCTGTGACCATCAAAGTTGGGCCTCCATCAAAACTTTATCCCTCCAGGTATGTCATTAGACTCGTTATACTGTGCTAGATTTTGTTTGAATGCTAGCCTAAGTCTATGTTCTGTGGATTAATATTTTTTAAACGCTTTATTTTTTTTAGGAGTGATTACTTATATGGCATAGACATCACGAAGAGTCCTGAAGTTGATGCTGTCATAACCACTTTAGGAACAAGGTGTGTATGTGTATAAATTCAATGAAAAACCACACAGAGCCGCAGAGTAACTGTAACCAGTAGGAAATAACTTTGACTCCTTTACCCAGGCTTTAAATTAGCAAAGTTGATTTAAGTTGATATCCAGTCACCAAAATTACACGAGCCTCATCCGTGCGATTTTGGTTCATGTGTTTATATGTCATCCAAGTTAAAGATATGTGTGACCCATTTCATTTTAGGTTACGTGCAAAAAGTCATTACTGGTTTTACGAATCGAAGAAGTGGTATGTTGGTTGACAGGCGTGGCATTAATGCATGTTTGTATTTATAACAATGCATGATATAAAAAAAAACAACCTTTGCGGCCTGCTGTTAAGATTCCCTCAGTTTTGTTTTGGGAGATTATAATTGGATTGCTGTGCTTGTGTGCTGCACACTTTCACCGCATAATCTTTACCATTGTCATCGGTCGTATGCAGAACCTACTGTTGATTTTCTGTTAAGCCCTAAAATGGCTTATTTTTTGCCATTTGGTTATTTGTCAACTTTCACGCATGTTAATTAATCCGCGTTAGCCGTATGACCAGCATACCTAAAAAGTAATTTGCCGCTCGCCACATATTGTAAGAAGTTATTGTTTTCGGTACAATTTCATGATTTTCGAAGTTTTTACATTCCTCTAATGCTCCTTCGGGAAGAAAACTCTAGCATCAAGCCTGAAATATTGACTGTATAGCCCGTACAATTCTGAGCCTCTAGCGTTGACAAAATTGTTGACAAAACACACTTATGAAAAAAAAACAGTCTTGGATCAAAGATTTTGGTGTGTAGATGACCCCAGATCTGAAACCTGCCATCCATTGTAACAAGATTGTAGGTCTGGCCTTCCAGCGCCTGGCTCTTGTGAAGTGCTGTTTTAATTCGGCCAATATCCAAGTCAGAGTTTGGACTTTCAAGGTGTTCGTCCGTCCCATCTTGGAGTATGCCAGCCCGGTTTGGTCACCCTTTCAGCTTGGTGATATTGATAGGGTGGAATCGGTACAGCATGATTTCACACAGGCTTGCTGGTCTTAGGGGGCTTATCGCAGGGTGAGAGATTGTGCCAGCTTGGACTGGAATCATTTGAATTGCGCAGGCTTAAGGCGGATCTCGTCCTTACCTTTAAGATCTTGCATGGGTTATTGACACTTGATGTGCTTTTCTTCGAATTAGCGACATATGAACTAACCAGGGGATATCCCTGGAAATTGGTTGTCCAGTGATCCCACCTCGAGGTTTGGAAACATTTTTTTGCTCTTAGGGTCGTGAATGTTCGGAATACCCTCCCCCTCCATGTTGTTTCGGCCCCTTCTGCGGCTTCTTTTAAACATCTCCTGGATGGTTTAGATTTTACGCGCTTCCTAAAGCGCCCACTGCAAACCACCAAATTGCTTACTGGCTGCAGCGCGAATCGTGACATCTTTTTTTTTCTTATTAAGAACGGTGTAAGAGGACTTCCCTACTGTCTTCCTTGCTGTTACCCCAACTAAAATTTTATTATTATTAAGTTGTCTGATCACTATCATCACGATTGATACACAAAAACACTATCTAAATTCAGAACGAATCTTACTTCGTTTTAAGTTGAGGCTTGGCGAGTAGAATTATAACTAAAGTTGCCAAATGTTGATTATCCCTCGTCATTTGACGATTGGCGGCCGACAAAGGTGAAGGTTAGTTTAGTAAAAATTGTGATTTGATATCTCTTGTGATGAATATAAACCGAAAGCGGAAATGACAGCCGCTGGCGCACGCGTGTTGTGTGTTGCTGCGTAGGGACTTTAGCGATGACAGCAATGGTGGGAGTTCATTGCTTGCTGCCACTCAATTTCGGCATGAATTGGATCAATTATGATGTGTATTAACTTGTTTTTTTTTTCCCATAAACTTTTTAAAGTTCTTGTTGTGATTGGTATTCTCCTTACTGCTACATGAATCCAAACTGAGAGCAGAAATGTCAGGTGGGTTGGGTATCGCTGTCATCGTTATGTAAAGTAGGTGATGGTGGCAACAGCGGTAGCTACTTGCTTGCTGTCACTTTGTAATGTAATCACGTTGCCTTTCTGAGGTAAACGGGATTGAAATTTTGATGTAAGAATCGGTTAAAGACTTTTGTGTAGAATGGTTGGAAAAGTTGATGGCCATCTTTAACAAAACGTAATCCTGTCAAACAAAAGGTGGGCAGATTACCATTACGACCGTTAACTGTCATGTATTGCCTATTTGTGAGGTTAGGTTGAGAAAATATTGGTTAAAACGTTTGCTAGAAAAAATACAGGAACAAAAAGTTGGCAAAGTGCCTGAGAATCTAGCTATTTTTTTTCTTGGCCAAAAAATTTATACATTATGCAAGTAAATTGGTAAATTAGTAAGTACATTATTTTTTGCAAGTAAATTGGATTATTTAAAATATTCAGTGATCCAAGCACCCATCGACCCCATTTACTTCAAATCGGTAGTCAAGGTTCTATTCCTAGTACCATATAAAAAAGAAAATTGTTCTGGTTTTACCAAACCCTTGGTGCGCTACTTCCATTTATGCAAGACCATTCTAAATGTATAATTTATGACCGCATTAAAAAGAAGCAATGCCATTTTGTTCACAAATTAAGCAATTTTATTCTGGGGGAAGGGAGTATTGTTAACCCTTTTATTTTTATTTTTACATGGGAATAGTCGCCAGCATGTTGCCTGCACAGAAGCACACTTTTTCATTGTTTCTTAGCCTAAGGCAGTGTTTGTGTAGATTTAAATTATACGGGATGTTGACAGCCCTGACCTTGACCCACTAGTTCACGGTCAAGGCTGTCATTTGAAATCGGTTGAAATTGCTCAAATAGCTAAAGCAAAGTCAGTCCTAATCATTTAATTGTGTAAGGCAATATGTTCAGGTGCCGTGAATTGACAAGGTTGCTGTGCCTGATTGAAGCCCTGTCAAATTTGCTGATTAATAGACTGAGATTAGACTGATTGTCTTAGGTTTGTGCAACTGAGTTCTAAGATTTCCTAGCACGAGGGAGCTGTATTGAGCATGTCTTTAGTTGCTAAGTGAATATTTGTTTAGAGGCTTCATAAAAAATGGGTTTTGCATCACAAAGTCGAAAGATACACTCAAGATACACTTTATCACCAATTGAAATCGGAAAATAGGTCCCATGAAATTTTCGGTGAAATCAGGGTCGTTAACCTTCACCAGCTTCCAAAACGCAAACGCTGCAATGACTCGTGCTGAAACACTCATAAGTTTGAAATTCAAACATCCGCACCATTCATCACGACTGATCCGTTTGATTTTTGAACTTGTGTTTCAGCATACAGTCGTTGCCTGTCTTTTTGGACGCTGATAAGGTGAACGATCCTGATTTCACCGAAAATTTCATGGGACCTGTTTCAGTTGGTGGTAAAGTGTATCTTTCGACTTCGTGATGTTTTAACCTAAATCACTGTAAACTGCGTTTGCCGATTTCCAACGTGGGTTTTACGTCAAGAGGTTTATGCGAAGACAGGTACGTGAAAAGGCCTCCTACACGGCAACATGACGTCAATTCTTTAAATCTGAAATAAGTTTCACCTTTCGGTTTGCAATTCAGATAAATAACGGATACCACTGTTAGCATTGTGATCAAGTTTTAAAACGAACACAAATTTGTAATATGTCAGTGTGACCACGTTGGGGTTCTCAAGTAACGACGCTTGACCTTAAGAATGTGGGTGTGTAAATTAACTAGGGATCGACCTGATAGCATTTTACCGGATCCGGATTGGTTCCGGATAATTTGATGCTAGCACCGGATTGGATACGGATCTAGGTTCCGGATCCAGGCCGGTGCCGGATACCGGGTAATTCACACAAAAAATGATGAAATAAAGTTGTTTATTTTTTCTCCTTATAAGTTGCATATGGTGTTAATTTTCGTTTTGTTTTACATTACTTTCTTACATTAAACACTTCGAAGTCGTACGCTATTAACCCTTCGTGGGCCACGAACGTCATATGACGTCCTCAATAAATGTCTCTGGGAGGCCACAAACGTCATATGACGTCCAGTTAATTCTCGTGATGGTTTTGTTGTTAGTTTCAGAACTCTTTTCGTAATTTTTGGAAGCCTGTGTGCTGTTAATCCTGCTACCAAAAAATGGGTGCATTTGTTTACATTAAAACACAACAAATTGCACGTAAAAAAGTTTGTTACACAGTTTTTAACAATTTTATCAAGCGGACTATGTCAGTACTTGTACTTAACACCGGGAAATTATGGCCAGGGATGGTTTATTTGTGAATAAATAGTGGCGCGCAAAGGGTTAAGAGTACAGTACAGTATAAGTGCCTAAAGGCTACAGCACTCTACTAGTTTGACAATATTCTAAATTTTTTGAAGCAATCAAACAAAGCACTAATTAGGTTAATCAATCAAAAAACATTTTTCTAATTTAAAGATTTCTCATTTATTAGCCTACTGCTCCATTTCGAAAAATAATTTGCAGAATTTTGCAACATTTGTGAAACCAGGATAGGATACTGGATGCATTTATTTTATTTTTAAATTGTTTAATTTCTAAATAATACAGTAGACATCTTTTGCTTTTAAAGAACAGATTGCAACAATCATTCTAACAGATTTTAATGCTGTTCTCTTCCGGATGTAAAGAATTTTCGGTTATAAGGAACCTTTTCCACTGTCCCTTGACGTTCTTTGTAAGTGGTATCGACTGTACCAAATAAAATAACTTAAAAAGCTGAAATACAAAAAAAAAAAGTTAGAAATTTACAGGTTCAAACATGGTTATCAGTTAAAATCATTCCTGGTTTACAAAAATAATCTTTTTTATTCTCCAAAATATTTAAAAATTTTCTTTAATTATAAATAAAACAAAATAAAATAATAACATAAGGTGAAATAAAAAAGACACTAAACAGATATTTACAGTTAATCATGTCTGTCTCAAAAAATTTTGAGATGGCTACTAGAGCCTACACCTGGCATATAAGTAGAGCCATATAAAATAAAACAGAAAATAATTTTTTCATGAAATAATATGCAGATTTAAATATGGGTGTTATCAGTTATAAACATATCAGGTTTTGGATTTGGCTAATTACTCCTACAGTTGACTACCTCCTCCAGGTGGGCTCCAACCAACGTCTCGCTACTACTGATGTGACAAAGGCAATGTTTACTAACTCAAAAAACGAATTAAGGGAGCAGATTATCAGTTTCTCCAACAAAATTAATTTTGGATACTTCAAAGGCACTCAACATTTACCCAGTGAAGTAAATAATAGTAAACTTTAACGTTTGCAGCTTCATGCGTTAGGTTTAACTCACTCACCACGTGTGGTAAGCAAAACATGCCAGTTACACGTTTACACCTAATCTATGCGGTAGATGTGTTTTTGCGGTTAGGCTAGGTACGTTTGACAGGAGATCATAAAAAAAAATCTAATGAATTCAAGCTGTCTTTGTGGAAATGCCTTTTTTTAATTACGAATCTTTCGCGGAGAAATGGGCCAATTTTCAGTACAACTTTCGGGAGCTCGATTTGTGCTCCCCGATACAGGTTTCGAATTTTTGGGCATCTTCGTTTTGTATTCTCCCGTTCATATTTTTGTACAATAATTTACAATATAATTATTTTGTCTGCAATTTTTTATACTCTTAGTTATTTTACTAAGATTTTGTTAAGAAGCAAAGAAAAAAAGGAAGTTGATTATTTGTGTAGGATCCGGTTTAAAATAATTATCGGATCCGGATACTGCAGGATCCTGTCGAATCCGGATCTATCTGAACTCGGTCGATCCCTAAAATTAACAGACTGTCTTATTCTAGGAAACGTACATGCATGAGTTCAAATACAGAGGATATAAATGAACAAGCTAAGCGCCTACGCAGAGAAGAGATTCCAAGCAATCGTTCAGAATTCTCCCCGTTGCTTCCTGCTCCAAGTGTTTTGAATGGCATGCTGCGGTCTACCGCCAACATTTTAATGCAGCAGTCGGCGTCAATAGGTTCGCAAAAGAGAAGGTTTGAAGGCTCTTCTGAAAATCTGGCTGTCAAGAGAAACCGCGCCAATGAGATTACCAGTTCATACAGTTCTAGCAGAAAAATTGTTACACAGAAGGTAAGTTAATGTAATAATATAGCATTCTGTCCGTCTTTAAAACCGCAGGGGTGAGATACCAAGTCTTTCAATCGATACCTATACTTGTTTATTCTGAGTCTTGGTAACACAATATTTTGTGGATATACTTTCTTGATACCGATACTTTCTCGATACTGAGACTTTTTTCGACATTGATACCTATTAAAAGAAAGTAGTTGGATCGACTGAATCTACCGTTACCAAATCTGGATTGGATACAGATAATTTATAAGATTTGGCAAATCGGATCCAGATCCTAACGAAATCTAAAACAAAACTGTTGTTTATTGTTTCAGCCCTTTGCATTTAATACAGACTAAATTTTCTCTAGCTGAGTAAAGTTTAAAGACTTGAGGACACATTTCCCCAACTACTTTAATTTTTGATGCCATTATCGATACCTACAAAAAAGTATTGATATCAGTATCGCACACTCCTGTAAAACTGTTGGCATGTGTATTTTAAGTTCCTGAATATAGCCTGATTTTGGTGCCATAATTGTAAAGATCTTCTCTTCACCCTGAGAGGAGTGAGTAAAGCGGGAGCGTGCGATACTATCGAATTTCTATACTGATACCGATACTTTCTCAGTATCGGTATTGGTATCGAAAATTCAAAACTTGGTATCGATTTTCGGTAGTATCGAAGGTATCGAAAAAGTATCGTTGGCTTAAAAAAATTGCATTATTAAAAGAGTATCGAAGAGGTTTTGGAACACAAAATTGATTTTAAGAGCTTAACAACGCTGTAGATATGTGATCGATAGGCCTAACGTTCAGCAGCCTAACGATTAGCAGCAGTTTCTCACTTTTTTAATTGGCCACCTACTTATTGACTCTCAAGTTTGTGGGAGTAATCGGCACCAAATAAATCTTAAAATCCTAAGAAGAATGGTAATTACTGTAACAGAATACGCTACAGTTGATTGCTATCTGTTTGTGGAAGCCAAGGCTTTATTATTATTACGTTGCTTGTCTCTGTTGTTGAGTAGCGTCTTACTGTAACTTGAACCATGAATGGCCGGCCATCTTGAAACTGAACAGTGCAATGCATGATGGTACTTTTCCGTAAAAATAAAAGGAACTAATTTGTTTTAAACTTAATTGAATATTTTTAATTAAACTTAATCGTTTGTGTTAATAAATTATAAATTAAACAAATATTTTATTTACATTTTTATACATAAATTTTTTTTTAATCTCCGGAAAGCAAAAATCTTCATGTTAGCTTCACTAAGCATTAGGCATAGATCCTGGAAGCAACGATCCCATGTAACTTATCATGTTTTAAACTTAAATTGATTTTTTTTTTATTAAACTGGATATGTTTGTGTTATTAAATTATAAATATAAAATTCATACATACATTCAATATGATTTTATAAAATATTTATTTAAAAACTATACTGTTAGTGAAGGCTTTATTGCACAACAAATACAGTGGAGAAAACCAGAGCGTCCATCAAATTAAACGATCACACAATTAAAAAAAAAATAACATTTGATGCTTTGTTTCATAATTACATATATAATTTTTTCTGTGTTCCTTTTTTTTTAATGTTAAATACATAAACATTAAAGTAAATTCCATGTAGGCTAGTCCGAATTTATTTTTAAATTTCCACGCTGAACAGTTGTCTGTAGAATACGCTAATTTTAATTAATAATTTTTTCATTAAGCCTTATACAATTTTTAATGTTAATTTGTTTAACGTAACAAGGAAGTTAAGCTTAAAGTTATTGACACGTGATATATTTGTGTCTGAAGGATAAAAGTAATAAAAGAATAAAGGTAGTTACAGATGAAGTCATTTGGCTTTGTTTATTCCAACCGCTTTCTTAAAAAAGGTATCAGTATCGAAAAAAGTATAAGTATTGATAAAAGTATCGCTGTCGGAAAAAATATCTATCGAGAAAGTATCGTGATACCGAAACTCAGATTAATAAAGTATTGGTATCGCTATCGAGTCGAAAAACCTGGTATCGCACGTCCCTGGAGTGAGAACATTCAGAAAGTACTCCAAAAGAAGGGTTTTGAATCGTTTTTTTAGGATTAGTAGGAATTTAAAATCCTTGCTAAACAAACCGAATCGACAGCAGGTAGCGACAAACGTCTGGTCTTTAAAGAAAAAAGAGATGGAAAGTGAATTGCGGACAGTCCACAGTACACCTGAGGGAGTGTATCGAGTCCCGTGTGGTGAGTGCGATAAAGTATATATTGGGGAGACATTGTAACGGACATTGGCTCACCCTCGTACCTACCTGTGTGCTGTTGTGTTGTGGTTGACTCTTGTTGGCGCCAAAAGCACTTGTGCAATGGCAAGGACTTATAGGTTTTGCGCCAAAACCACGAGCGGTCGTGCAGGACAACGTGGCCAAGTATTGTTGGCCACGATTGGTGAACACTTTGTAACCATGAACTGATTGGTTAACGAACTCATGAGCTGATTGGTTGTCCGGTGGAGCTCTGGATCTCACCGGAGCATATATAAGTCAAGGGCTTC
This sequence comes from Lithobius niger, assembly GCA_023313725.1. Lineage (NCBI taxonomy): Eukaryota > Metazoa > Arthropoda > Chilopoda > Lithobiomorpha > Lithobiidae > Lithobius > Lithobius niger. The sequence goes on from JAHWFP010269229.1 coordinate 12,540, forward strand.
ACAGCCCGGTGTTCTATTCCCGTTGATTCTTGTGTTGAGAAAAAACGTAATAATGTAACCCAAATCTTGTCATGATTATTCCGCATTAAATAAGGTTTAACTACTTCAAGTTTGGCTTCTACATTGAACACACGTTACAACATGCAAGGGCGTTGTTGAAAGAGTAATGCAACACATGGCGGATGCCTGTAACAGAGTGGTTACCAGCAGCATTTCGACTCACAACATGGGCACTGCTCAGAAGATAGCATGGGACAAAACATCAACCCTCCTCGTGTCTAATTCCAAAAATGACAAACACTTGAGAGGGTTAGAGTCAATTGCAATCGAACATGAGTTATTGGTAGGGCAACCCTCATGAATCTCCATGGGCCATCCTTTCCTGCAATTAAATACCTCGTCAGCAGAAGATTTGGAGAACAACTCGCCTCTAAATGGCATCCGCAGCTTAGAGATGGTCGTGGGCCTCCTAGACACTGAGAGCCACAGACCCGTCAAGTTTGAATCGTTCCCGATTTAGAAGAGTGCGTACAATTATGTAGACTGTAGTTCACACGTTTCTTGCTGCCTAACGAAGATAGGAGGATTGAAAATATTTATTTTTCGAATAATGCCTATCGAAAATTTGCAATACTGATGTGATGAGTATTTACATATTTTGAGTTTGAGCGTCATTGTTTACTTTATAGTTGTATTATGTCTTGGCAAATGCTAGACAGTTTTCGTGCGTAGCACAACCTGATTGGCACAAGTTTAAAGCACCCTTCATGTGAGTTTTGTGACAATAAACTCTTTCAACAATCTTTCAGGCTTGTTTGTCAACTTTGCATAAATGCTGGAACTTGCTATAATGGATTTGAGCAAACGTATGCATAATATATAGATATACGCAGATTTATTGTGCTTAACAAAGAAGAAAGCTGACAACGTACCCCACAGAAAATAGGAATTGTCTTTGGTCACAATTCAATGCGTTTTAAGCATTAATGATATTGATGTTTTTTTAGAATACTTTTGGTGTTACAGCAGAACCTCGATTATCCAAACACCCTGATTATCCGAACTCCCATTCTTAGAAAAAATTTGCCTTTTTTAGAGAAGGAATAACATTGAATTTGCTTTATTTATGTTTCTGGTGTTCATTTCATGCACAATTTTCTTTACAGTAGTCTTGTACAATCAAGCATAGTTAACAAACACTAAAACTGAGTAAAGAAAAAAAATTTTCCTCTTTTATTTTGCATGTCAATTGGATTATCAGAATTTTCGATTATCCGAACACCCTTTGGTCCCAATTAGTTTGGATAATCGAGGTTCTACTGTATTTCAATTTAGGGTCTTGATAAAACTGTAATTCGTGGATTTCAGCATGAACTCTTACGACTTGTGGCTACAATGCTACGTAGGGTTTATAGTAGTAGTTTATTGAAACTTTGTGATAATTTTGTTTTTACTTTGTAGAAGAAACGCAAACTATCTCGATCTTCCAGTCCGTCCGGGAAAATCTGCAAAAGTGGCCCAAGTAAATCTTTAGAAGAGAGCATAGTTGAGGAACAAACCCACTTGCAAGCAAACTTGTCAACACCAGCTTCGAGATCAATGTCAGCTTACAGCCCAAGTAATAGTGTTCTTACCAGCAGTGCTGCGGTTAGTAACATTCTATCTTTAATTAGTTACACACACAAACTTGAATGCAGTTAAAAACGTTCTTCCTTTTCACTTCAAGCAGAGCCTCAACGGCGAGAACTCAAATTTATTAGTTTCCGAGAAACCATCTTCGATACCAGTTACTCCGTGGACAGAGGGATTTTCTAGAAAACGCCAGCTACCTGTTTATGCATCTGTATCTGCTAGCAACATTTCTAAGGTACTGTTGTTTACTTAATTTCATGTCTGCAAAAAAAAAAATGCATGTGAAAAGTGATGAAAAGATTTGAGAAGGATGGGGGGGGGGTCTATAAATTGACAAAAATTATTTCAACTGTTCCTTTTATTTCTTGTGTACATATTCAAGATTAAAAACTAAAGGTGTTTTATAAGTCTTGTACTACAGTAGTCGATTGAAGATTGCACAGTAGTTCGTTTTGTAGCACAGTATAAACACTTGGATTAAGCTGTAATGGATTAACTTTGAGGAAAGTTCACAGTACGATTGTTGCTTAATTTTAGTGAAGACTAACCACGGAAACCAGGTAGCAGTTGTCCAATGATGATCAAGCCAGGATATGGGCAAAAAAAAAAGTTTTACTTTTTGGCCACTTAAAAAAGAAAGTTGGTTCTCGGGGATTTTTCTCTAGAAATCCGTGCGGGTGGGCGGAATTTTATTTTTTATATGTGTCGGCCCTATTTTTCCGTACATTTTGGGGATTTATTTTTTATTTTGGGTCACTGCCTCGTAATTCTGCTAACCACATGTCCTTAAAACTATTAACGACAAGAATGGTAATTTTATATTGTTATTTCTCACTAAGGACCATTTTTGATCTGTAACTGATATTTTGCCACGTCGTTTCTTTTTATTTCCTGTCAAAAAATTGGTGCGGGAGGGCCTGAGAACCAACTTTTCTTTTTTTAATGGCCGTATAGACCAAATTTAAAAGGTATTTCACTAAAGTAAACAAATAATAATGCGACAAAATTAATTTCCGTGAAGGTGTTAATTTTTTTTCAAAAGTGAACAAATTATAAACCTTACTTATATATGTGAATGTTTTGCATTGTTTTGTTTTCATTTAAGCCCCTGTACATACCTGAAGCCAGCGTGAGTGTAGAAGACGATCATCGTGACCTCCAAGCAAGTCAGGCTAGGCTTCAGAAAATAATGGCCGGCGTCAGCCGAGCTTTTCAAGCGAAAGATGGTGAGTAACCCTTAACTGATCACAAGAAAGTTATAACCTTACTGTACCCCCGGCGTAACATATGCCGGTCTAGCCGGTTCCCGCATACCTTAGCGAAATACTTTACTGGGCAGCATGAAATGAAAATGGCCCCTCTTGTCCCCTCCCCCACCTCCCCCTGGCCCCTCCTCCCCACATTCTCCCACTGCATGGTCAGATTTCCCCCATGCATCTACTCCCTGGTAACCCCTGCTCCCCCCATCCCCCCATTGTGTGGTCTGACTAACCCCCCCCCCAGGTCCATGCTCCCCCTCCCTTTGAACCCCTGCTGTTTGGTTTTCGTAGGGAAGTCAATGTCTTTTTTTGAATGGAGGATGCCACTGTTATGTTGTGAATGGCCTGTTTCTCCGTTCTGATACCAAACGCGATAAACCCAACAACTATCGTGCATGCAGTGATTGTTACTTGACCATATTTGAAAGCGACTCAAGACCTAGCATCAAGAGCTAGGGTCTTCAAATCGGCTCTAAGAGCTAGCATTTCATTTGTGACTGATTGTTACACAGCCCATCCGTTCACATTGTCGGGGGCTCACTCTTTGTCTTTGCTACCGTGGCAAGAATGAACCAGCTCGACCTCTTTCTGATAGTTACAGGGCACAAACTATTCAACTCGGCTGTGATGGCCAGCATTATGGAAGCAGTATCTCGTTTGTTATCTTTGTAGTAATGGACGGAAATATAAAATAAACCAAAGACACATTAGCCAGACATGTCGTATTCTTCGTCTGGCCTATGAGGTTTCTTTCTAAACAATAAAGGGGTTGCCGAGTATGAAGTACGTTTGGTGGCTACCCGTACGTAAAGGGAGTTCATGCATACATAACAAATTGAAAATTCAAACTAATTTCTAACCATCACCAACCTTCCAAACGGACAACACTATTCACGACCTGGATGCATTATTCCACGAGATGTGTTGGTGGAATTTGTGGAACTTTTTACTGTCCTTCCGGCGTGGAAAACCCTCTCCAGGAAGAACAGAAAATGATGCCAACTTGACAACTTCCGGAAAATTGCGGCAACACACGCACGTCCCGGCCTAAATCACTTGTCTATTTTGGAAGTTGGTAATGGTTAGATATTAGTTTTAATTTTGAATTGTGATAGATATTGGAAGGAGGAAGATCTAATAAACTAAACTTGTGAATAAATGAGAATAAGAAATAGCGTTTTAATTAGACTCAATCCAGATCATGTGCTTCAATAATCAATTGCATATGCCTAATACCGCCAACTTTTCCGTGATTACAAACCTTCCCATGAATTGTGGTGTTTAAAAGTTGATTTTGTTAAAGGATAAAGCTTTTAGTTAATTTTGCTGCGGAAAACCAAGGTGAGGAAACGTTGATTTCGTTAAAATTAAGAAGATTTAGTTGATTTTGTCACAGAACACTGAAGATTTTTAAAGGGTTGGCGTCAACAAAGGTATTTCATGATTTTAACCTCCAAGCATTTTAGGGGGCGTGGCATTAGCATTAATTGGGCGTTTAATACAAGGTTTACGGTATTCTTTCTTCAAAAAGGTACTGGTATCAAAAAAAAGTTTCTGTATCGAGAATGAACCTAGTATCGCACACTCCTGGCGATATTAGGATCATTCATGTATGCATTCTGGATTCACTCTACCATTAACATAATGCCTTTATTTTCATTTATTCACAAATTTAGTTATTAGATTTTTAGTCCTCCAAAGGTCAACCCACTTCACCGTTCAAACTTACTTAACCATGCAATCCTTCGTAATTACAGGATTGGATGCAATTCCATGTTTGTAAACAGTGAAGGCTTTCTTTGTGTTGCTTCTCGGAGAAAGTGAGCCATGATTCCTGACATTAACTTCCTGCGTGGAGCGAGTGAATAATGTGTGAAGTTTGTTTATTTTGTTGCCAAAAAATGTTAATGTGTGGAGAGGGTATTTAATAGGCTATTTACCATAAATTTAATAAGTGTAAGGCCAAAGTGCCCATTTCGAGTTTAAATTCTATTTTAAAAATATCAAAACGTCGATTTTTTCTTTGCGAGGGTCCAGCAAATTCGTAAGCTTGATTTCCATTATCTTCGCTCATTCGCTAGCAATTCGGGCACATTTGGCAGACAAAAAGCAGCTCATGAACATTCAAGCCCCAGCTATGCCTAATATTCGATACTTGTTGCACACTGACGTGAAGGAAGGGTTCTTGAGAGAGTGGGATGCGCTTTCTTACAAATATCGAGGGCTACACGCGCGGAAATATTTCAAATCTGGACGAGTAGATCATTAACGACGTAGGCCGAAGTAGAACATGATCAAATTAAGCCTGAAGAAGGTTGCAGGAAGAGATTTAACATCCCCTTCAAAGCGACCGAAAATTTGCTAATTTTGTGTTTGAGAATGAGTGAATATAATGGCTTACGAAATTCTATTTTAAGTGTACAATTTACAAGGTACTTTTTGTGTGCTATTTGTAAACCAACTAATAAAGAGTGTTGCAGTTTTTATAACCCAAACTTCTAACTTCCTTCTTTGCAGAGAAATTGAAGTCTCAAAGAACACCTGGACAAGTTACATTCACGCCAACCATACAAAGTCCCGACATGCCATCACCGCTACCTCTTGGCTCCTCTGGTTTCACAACTTCGACTCCTGTGACCAGTCTCCAAGTACAAGCATCTGCGCCTAGTGAAACGTCCCTAACCTCTGCATCAAATCTTGGGTTAACGGCTGTGTCATCCAGCGGAGGTCTCTTGAGTATTGCACCCTCTGCTGTTGCAGCTACACCTACAAGTACTTTTTTGCCTGCTTCAGTAACGGTTCTAAGCAGTTCCACTACATCAGCACAATCGGTGATACCTCTCAGTACACCGTCTTTGAGTTTTGGCTTTCCTACTCCGTCTTCTCAGCCATCAATGCCTATTGTGAGTAGTGAAACCAATTCTAACACGTCAGTCTCTACTATAAACCAAAATGCTCTGGACACTGGAAGAACAACTGCAGAAACTGGGACAATAGCCACTGTGCCATCGTACAGCAGCACGTTGTTTTCTTCAAATACGACTCAGGCGCCCACTTCTGCAGATCCCATACCACTTTGCACAGTGTTGCCTAGCAGTACCACAACAGTAGCAAGCAATCCTTCAATGCTGGTGTTGCCTCCGTTTAGCAGTGCTACCACAACATCATTAGTTCAGAAACAGTTGTCATTTCCTATGAGTACCACCGGTAATTTATTTGGATTGGGGTCCTCCAATTTCTCTAATGCTTCATCGACAGAGACTCCTCCAGGTAATCCTCCATCATATGCAACAGCAGTGAGTTCTTCGGCTATGACCAATTCAAATGCAATACCCTCGTCATTCCCATCATTTGCACTTTCTGCTGTTGGCACTTCTACTGAAGCTAGCCAGTTACCCGCAGTTGCCTTGACGACAGCAGCAGCAGTGCCCCAATTTTCATTAAACACTATGTTATCCTCTCCCACCACGACAAATTCCTCATTTGTCCTGAGCACTCCTCCCTCTTCAGCTCAAAGTACACTGCATGAATTAGGAGGGCCAGTCTCTACCTCTGCTACTAATCCATTTGCCCCTTCCAGCTTCGGTGTCACATCAACCAACGGAGACAGAAGTAGTGCTTTTTCTTTTCAAACTACGACCACAGCGGCTGCCGCAGCACCTGTTTTGCAGTTTGGTGCTACATCGGCGAATGGAAGCACTTCAGTGGCATCAACATTTCTGTCACCATTCGGTTCTGGTGGCAGTATGGCAACCACACTCTCTAGTAATGCTTTTAATAAGCCTGGACCTGCCAATTCTACAGCACCTTCTTTGTTTCAAACACAAAATTCAGCGGGTCAGACAACTCCAGCTCAACCGAAACCCTTCTTCCAGTTTGGGCAAAACAATGCTCCAAATGCTACCAATTCCAGCAGTGTAACTAGTGGGAATCAGTCAACACCGCTGTTTAACTTTGGTCAAAACATGCCTACTGCAAAGCCTGTTCTGCAGTTTGGCCAAACCCCGTCAACATCAGTGACTAATCCTTCATCTAAGCCAGCTGCCGGTGCGTCTTTGTTTGAGTTTGGCTCTGCAAGTGTAGCTCCTGGCTCATCCAGCTTATCTTCCACCCCAGGTTTTAACTTTGGAAATGCCAATGCTGCTTTCGGGAGTAGTAGCAGTGGCACATCTGGTAATAGTGGTGGCGGATTTACTTTTGCCCTTTCATCTCCTGCAAATCCTCCTGCTCCAGCTTTCCAGCAAAGTGTTGCAAGTAACAACTTTTTTACTCAGCCAAACACCGGTTTGGATACAAATGCATTTGGTACTGCGCCAGCATCGAACTTTAGTTTTGGCTCTGGTGCAGGCAGCACAAACATTTTAACTAACGGCGCAAATGCCAGTCAACCAAATGCAGGTGCCATATTTCAATTTGGAACCGGCCCTAGCACACAAACCACCGCAAGCAGCGCTGCTGGATTCAACTTCGGTGCACAACCCCAGCAAATAAACACCGGTGGATTCAATTTCAGTATGGGAACGACTCCAGACCTTAATTTTGGTAAGTAGACTAGCAGTTGTTAACCATGCAACCAAATTTTTACATTTAGCTACATTTCTGCGGTGGGATGCAAAAGTCAGGAAAAGTTAATCCCTATGATTTATGAAAATACTCGAACTTTAATAATGACTCGCAACTAATTTACGTTGCTGCAAATTTTCGATAGTCATTAAACATCCGTTATGTGTTCAAACGCCGACTATCTTCATCTGGCTTCCTGCGTTCTGGACACTCTACTGCAATGGATCGGTTGTTTGTTTTTGAAAATCGC
>JAHWFP010269230.1:0-12359 GCA_023313725.1 Lithobius niger
CGTCGGTTACAAATTTGAAGCAGACGACAACGATGTAGGAACACACGAAGGCCAAAAACTTTCGTCGGAGTGCCTGAGGATGGTGGCAGCCAGCCTCCGAAAATTAGCTGGACATTAAAAAGTGTCCTCGTTGTGAAAATGAGCGGACATTTTCTACATAATTCCAGTAATTATGACTAAAATTGCAGCTAAATATTCCCCAATAGTTTCATCTGATTTCTGCGACCTTCTGAAAAACTTTAAACGCTCAGATACCACTGAGGGCACTGGCTCGATATCTTCTAAGACTTTTTTAACTAGTTCGTTAAAAGTTAATGAGTCTGGTAAATCAGGTGAAATTATATTTAAAATCTTGTCAAACATTTTCTGGCCTACAGATGCCATTAGAAAATTCACTTGTTTGGCTGCTGGTATTTCTTTAGCTTTAAAATAATAGCTGATTCGGTTGGAGTATTTCTCCCATGTGTCGGACTCACAATCGAATTCCGAGAATAAACCAGTGGTTTTAAGCGAGCCCATGTTGACGTCGTCTTCACTACTAGTAGATTCAAAATTTAAATTTGAATTAGCTTCACTAATGCTAGTGTTCATTACTGAATTATTTTCAGTTTCACTCTCGCTACTACTTTTAGCAGCTACAGGTGTTTTGCTATACACCTGTCTTTATTACAAATTAAATTTAATTACAATCCTGTTTAACCTGAAAAAATTAAAATGGAGTACTCAAGACTACCGGTCAACTATTTAACACAGAAATAAATAAATCTTGACTGTAGCCTACCTAGTATTATAAATTAACTGCCTGCAAGTTAAGTTTAAAGGGACTAGGCTTTGAAAAAAATGTTTTTACGTTCACCATTACTGCAACGTTTTATAAAACACCACTTCTGTCCTAAGTCTCAGCACAGATCAGATTTCACTAAGTTTAAGCATAAACCTACGGTGTTAAATTTTACACCGGCACTAACCAGCCCGAATATGGGCAATGGCACAATCGAATTTAACAGGGTTAATTTAGAAGCGCATTTTTCGGGCCTTCAGCTTTATAGTACTGCCTGTGCGGACACACCAGTGCGTTGCTCTAGAATACTGCCAAGGTAAAATTAACCATAATAAATCCAATTGCCTACTTCGGTTCTAGTTGCTAAGGTACTAAATTTAACTATTATAATTTTGTACCACACAGCTCTACCACGACAAAATAACACTGTTTGAAAAAGTTTAAACTCTAATAGGAATTCAGAGCACTAATTATCATTACCAAATGAAAAAAATTTGCAACTTACCACAAATATGAAGCAAAGATGTGGTTGAAGACCTATCATTTTAAGCTTAACATTTAAGTTTATCAAAGGTACGTTGCCTTGGCAGGGACACACCTGAGCCCAGCGTGGGCACCAATGGTAAAGGAAGACACAGACTAACCAGTGTGTAGGCTACAGCTGAAAAGACGCTTTACTTCCTGTGAAGAGGAGGGGTATAAGTACAGTTACTAAAGGAAGTCATGTGATTTACAGTACAGTATACAATTGAATGGGATCAGGGAATTCAGGGTGAACTAGGTAGGGTTAACATATTGACTTTAAATTGAAGGCATCCATTGTGGAGCCACAAATGACGACTCCACAATCACCTTCTTAAATATACTTCAATATTTTGCAAAATATAACCCAACCTCTGCTTCTCTTAAATTTCCTCCCAGCTTAATTTTTGCTATGTGATAAGCCTTTGGGCAGAGAAAAATATATTTCATTTAAATCCACAGGAAGCTCAGCTTCCTTTTACCCTGGATTAATTATGCTATTAGGAGGAAAGTACCCAATATTTTAATTATTCTTCCCTTTTGTTACATGTAAAAACAAATAACAACACTAATTCGGTTTTACTGGCTGGCGTATCGGCGTGTAATGATTTCAAATTTCGCACGGTTAAATGCTGCATTACTCATTGTTTTAACGTACTCACGGACCAAGCGACGGATAGAAGAGTCACAAACACAGTGTCGGACAAAGTTCAGTAACTCAAAACGGGCCTCGAAATCAACAGGTAGTCGAACTAGATGGAAAGATGACGGCATTATCTCCAACGCTGTTGAAAATGAGTATCAGTTCCATTATTTCATTTCTGGTAACTCTGTCGCAATGAAATTCCACAGTGGCTTCATTAGAAGTGGACTAAAACTGCTTCTAGACGTTCAGGATAAATTGCAGGCATTACCCTGACATTTAAGAGCTTCACTTCGAAACGCAGGCAACCTCATTCGTCATGGCGTCGTTCAGCATCACGTCCCTCTTCGTGCATGTTCCCCAACATGGCTCGGGTTGACTGTTGTACACAAACGGGACGTACTACGTAGAAATTGGGAGAGGCCACCTCCCAAATTTACTACGACGGACAATCAACACATGCTTCATTACCAACGAAAATACAAGCCAGAAGTAACACATTTTTCACTCGGTACACACATTTTGTAAATTTCGCCATCAGGCGTCAATAACGATTGCAGCGTCACCGCACGCCAAAACCGGAAGTTGAAGAGCGCCATAGCCAAACCGAAACCAATGCCGCAGCCAAACCGAAACCAAGCATTGTAGTTCACAAAAATGAAAATAAACACTTGAACACTCACAAATAAAATTAAATAATGTTAAATCGATATTACAATTCATAAAGCTGATGGAGAAATCAGAGTCATAGGTGACTACAAAACCACCGTGAACTCGCAATTGGAAGTTGACCATTACCGGTGCCCACAGCAGCAGAATTATTCAGTGAACTCGCAGGCAGTAACACATTTTCCCTTATTGGTCTTAAGGATGCTTTTCTGCAAATTGAGCTCGACAAAGAGTCACAAGAAGCGTTGACAATCAACACACCCCTGGGACTTTTTCGTTGGCGTCGTGTACCTCTGGACCTTGCGTCCAGTCCTAAAATTTCCAGAGGGTCATGACGCAAATCACGAGTAAAATTCCCAAATGTCTCCCATTTTAAGATGAATTCTCGTGAATGGGAAGGGGAGAAATCATAATGACACGTTTAACCAACCAACTTTTTAACACTTTACAAGGTGCAGGAAATAGCCTTATCATCGAAAAGTGTAAACTGTCGCGGCCTGAATTAAAATATTTAGGCCATATGATTAATGCAGAGGGTTTGCACACACTCCCTGATGTTATTGAAGCAGTCACAAATGCTCCAAACCCAACTTGTATTCCTGAGCTACAGAGCTTTTTGGGTTTCGTAAATCATTACTCAAAATATCTGCCTAAACTTGCTCATATTCTGTCTCCAGTTACCCGGCTGTTGAGGCCCAAAGTTAAATGGGTCTGGGGGAGCCGAATGTGACCAAGCAGTTAACAAAGTTAAAGAACTATTTATTAAATCAAAGGTTCTGGTACATTAGGATCCCAAATTAAAACTAAAGCTTGTTTGTGATGGCTCACCTTATGGGGTCGGCGCTTGTCTTATGCATGTCATGACAATTGGCAAATCACGCCCCATAGCTTTTGCTTCACGCAAATTAACACAGGCAGAACAGGGATACAGTCATTTTCATAGGGAAGCACTCAGTGTGGTGTGGGGAGTGAAGTGATTCCATGAATACGTTTATGAGCAAAGATTCATTTTGCAGTCTGATCAGAAGGCTTTAATCTGGATCTTTGGCCCTAAAAAAGGTATACCACAAATGGCAACAGCTAGAGTTCTAAAGTGGGCAGTAATGTTAAATGCATACAACTACGAATTCCAGCACATACCTGGAAAGCAAAATTTAACTGTCGATGCACTGTCCCGGCTTCCACTTCATAATACTGAGGAGTTTGAAGAAGCAGATGACCAATATAATGTTCTAGCTTTGGAAACCGTTTCCAATTTACCAGTGCTGAACGAAACTCTTGTTCTGGAAAGTAAACTCGGTAAATTATTATCTAAGGTTTATTGTTACGTGAACCGTGTCTGGCCAGATGTGTGCGACATCCCGACATGCAACCATACTTCGTATGCCGCAGTGAAATCTCTATTGAGAATGATACCTATTTCACGGTTTAGGATCGTCGTGCCGACAGCCTTACATAAGCAGATTTTGAAATATCTACACAGGTCACACCTGGGTATTGTTAAACTTAAAAGCTTGGCTAGGTCAAAGGCGTGGTGACCTAAAATTTGATTCTGAAATTGAAACCAAAGTTAAATCCTGTCAAAACAGTCAAGAGTTTAAGGATACTCAAACTGCAGGACCCAAGCATACCTGGGAGTATCCGCTAAAACCTAATGCTAGATTCCACGCTGACTTCCTAGGGCCGATGGACCATTATATGATTTCATCCTTGTCGATGCTCATAGTAAAATTCCATTCGTGCATAAGATGAAATCCACAATGTCAGCCAAAGTGATAGATACTTTAAATAACCACATTGCCGAATACGGTCTGATGGATACTTTAGTTACAGACAATGCTCTGCAATTTATGTCAGTGGAATTTCAAAGCTGGTTAAAAGCTAATAGGATCCGGCACATGACCGGCCCGGCCTTTGCGCCCTGGACCAATGGTTTGGCCGAGGTCTATGTTCGTAATTTTAAGCAAACTTATAAGGCTGCTCGGCGGGACGGATCCTCTATTCAAGAAAACATAAATTCCTATTTGCTATCATCACGTATTACGTTAAGTTCCACCACCCAAGCTACACTATTATATTTCAACCGAGAATTAAAATCTCAACTGGATTTACTGTATCCAGATCCTGCCACTAAAGTTAAAAGAAACCAACAAAACACGCTCAAAGCACACACAACCGTGCGTTGAAATCTTATCAAGTGGGGGGGAAAAATATGGTATCGGGATTAAAGCACGACAAATTCTAAGTTATGGTCTAGTGGTACTGTCACTGAGAAATGCGAACATCAAACTTACATTGTAGTAGATGATGATGGCGTTACTAAATTAAGCAAACACCGCGAACAGCTTAGGTCCCGAATGAAGTCGGAAACACACCGCCTAACGGGCGAGATCTGACACGAAATTCCGATATTTCCAGCATGAACATTCAACGAGATAATTCGCAACTTTACTCAATCGTTAAAACCGCATGTCTTTGGGTGGTATACGTCATGAAAAGTCGATTTCCGCTGACGCAATTCCAAGTAGAAATTCTTTGGGCCAATCAAGAAGATCCCAGGCTGTTGCTAGGCCAGATAAGACACCAATCAAAAGCCGAGGTGTATCATCTGAGAATTTGCGATGCGTGACACCAAATTTCAGCACCTCTCTAGCGAAATCACCCCACACACGGTCAGTAGACGAATCTTGTTTTGTCATTCAATCGCCCTTGGCTAGCACTTCCAGCGCCTGGCATCACGATTTTAGAAAGCCAGAAGGGTCGGAACCTCCGGTACTTGTAGAGCAGTCTACTGAACAAGCGTTGACAGCACCAAAGCCCACTAAAACAAAGTCAAAACATAATAAACGTAAAGCCGTGCCATCACAGCCTCGCGCGATGATACAGCACAGCTTCCCAATGTCAATAATCGTTTAAAGGGTCACGCAAAGCCCCAGAAAAGCTAAATTTGTGATCTATTATGATTTAATTCGTGTGGCTACTACTTCTTCGTTTGTAACTCGTTATTCGTAAGTCCAATGAGGATTTTTTTTTAAACAGTGCGGTGCTCGCAACCATGTTTTTGTAGAAGTTACTCGTGCGGGAAACTGACCACGTTTATTTTAACTTGTCCTCCTTAAAATTGGAAAAAATGTCGCGTGAATTGTTGTTTGTGGGAAAAATAGATTTCTCGTTTTTATCTTTGTATATCTTTTGCTAATTTTCATGTAAATCTTCCGCATCGGAAAAACGATGTTGTTTGGAACAGTAACTGAAAAAACCGGTGCAATTCTAACCGATACATCTGCAACCAAGCTAAGAAGCAGTGGATGCCAGATGTTTACAGCAGCCGTCATAGCGTTTTAACTGCGAAATTGGCCGCTAGGAAAGAAAAAAATAAAGAAATGGGTAACTGCATCAACTTAACCGAGATTTGTAAATTAATTAGTTGCTCCGTAAGAAAATTTCGAGCTGTCAATTTTTCAGACAGACTTCATTCAAATGTTTAATTTCTCGCTTATCCTGTACGTTTCGAGTTATTTTTTTTTTACATGGCTTTCCAAAAATGTTTAGTTCTCTCCTTTGAAAGCGAAATAGTGTTGTAAAAAGTATTTACAGTATATACAAGCATAAAAAAATGGCGACTAGCGCTATGTGTAGTTACAGCGATTTTGAAGAGTTTTTCTTAACGTCACATAAAATTATTGTGATTGAATTTTCGGGATTTGTTCCTGCAGGATTGTAGCTAATGTGTTGGTCTATTAAACAGAAGAAATTTCATTAGGATTGGTCCATTTTTCGGGAAGATAAGCCTAGGCGAGGTCTCGCGCTGTTTTGCGCAAAAAAAAAAAGCGAAAAGCAAGTTTTCAGGCGGACTGCTTTTACATTTTGTGCAGCGGCAGAAGGCACTCTTTGGCAGAAGGGATTCTTTGCCGTCCTTGCCGTTCTAAAGACTCATTTGCTATTTGTGCGACTATTTCGCTGTTCCAATTTTCTAACAATCGTTTGGTTTTTCTAAGAGCTCTACCTCTTGTTGTGTGATTTAAACTTTTAATAGGGATTCTGTTTAAATCTCTCGTAGGATTTTTTCTTCCTTTCCTCCATAATTTGGTCCTAAACTCGTGTTGCCTGTAACGCTTAACGTGTGAATTTCCTGTAGGCTAGCCTATTTATTTTTTGTTTTTTCGTTTTTACTGGATCGGCTGTACGTCCAATTTACGTTTGATTCTTGTCAAAACTTATCGAAATTGCGGGTCGGATGTAAGTTAGCGAAAATTATTCCAGCCCCATCGTGAATTTGGCTGCAATTCTCGATGGTGACAGGTTTACAATTTTTGACGAGATAAGCTCTGAAATCTCTATCAACTTAGTATTTCTTGACTCTCTCCTTACCGATATGTTGTCTGTACTGCTTTTTTTTTTCGAAATGTGAGCGTGGGCGTCATGACGAAATAATTCTGACACCAGTGTAAATCTATCGTAAAGTAGCTATACTGCATTTACTGTTGATGTATGTTGTGTGAGTTCTAGCTCCACACTGTCTTACTAAACAATATCTAAAAACAGCAGCTTTACAATAATCACAATTGGCATGCAAGTAAAGGAGACCACACTAGATTTAGACACTTAATGAACGTATCTTTATTCAAAGTCAAATCGGTTAGTGTTAGTAGGGTTTAGCAAACTCCCTCTTAAATTCCAATTTCAGCACTTAGCTTAAAGGGGCTGGGGCTCTACACTACTGGTGATGCTAATGCATTCTTGCCAGTGTTAGGCTTAAGTTCAAGTATTCAACAACTACTCTGACTATTCTAAGTCCAAAGTCTACTCTCTGACTATTCGAAGTCCTATACCTAAACCTTACTATTTTAAGTTCTAACTAATGTTCAGTTCTACTTAACTTCTGTGTCAAGGTTCCTGGGTCAGGTGTGCTCGTGTATGGTAGTCTCCCAGTATCCGAATTGGAATCCAAGTCAGATTTATTCTGCTGGGGGCTTGCTTATATACCCCAGAGGGTTAACTAATCCTGTACTAAGGTCTAAAAACCGGCATCCGGCGATTACAGTGGCTGAATCGAGACATTTGGACAAAAATATAACACCTACGCCACAAATGAGACTTCACAACAAGTTCTTTTAAATTTTCGAAGAGATTAGCCGCTCTTCTTCTTCAGAAATTTCATGAAAAAATAAGAAAGTATTCAGCTACATATTTACAAGTGTTTTGTCGGTTACTCGCATTCAAACAGACAGCGGCCGCGGCCGTTGTCAACTCGTAGAGATCAGTGGTTGACGAGCGTTCGTGGTTTGAATGCGAGTAACCGACAAACCACTTGTAAATATGTAGCTATATACTTTCTTATTTTTTCGTGAAATTTCGTAAGAAGAAGAGCGGCTAATCTCTTCGAAAATTTAAAAGAACTTGTTTGAAGTCTCAGTGGCGTAGGTGTTATATTTTTGTTCAAATGTACTAAGGTTTGACTGAACGTGTCTGGGCTTGCCCCTGAACAAGTCTGGGCTTGTCCCTGGTGGACTGGTTGGGACTGGATCTATCCCATATGAACAGGTATAGACTGAAGGCTCCTAGCCGGTTTGGAACCACTGAGCTGTAAGTCGGATGTGGGTAACTCATGACTTGGATTCTGGTTAAAGTGCACTAGGCTAGGCTAGGTGTGCTTGTTATAACGTACTCCCTACAAATGAATCATTTTAATTCATTAGTCGACTGGCAAAATGGATGATGCTGTTAATTAATGTTAGGCTTTGATTACTTGATAATAAAGTTCGGGTGGTATATCGGGGCAGATACTGTACCGATCCGATACCGATATCCCGATACCGGTATATCGGTGGTTTAGAGCTTAATAACCTAAATTAAATCACTAACACTCCGTGGGACTGGAGGGCACGCTTGCACTACCTCTATTATTTCAGTTTTGCCGGCATCCGGTGAATAAAGGCTTGATTCAGAAGACGAATCCTTCAGAGACAAAAGAATGGCTGGAAAAACGAGAAAATATAAAGGCAGCCGAATGGCTGCGAGGGAAGGACGAGCCAACGTACGATAACAATGAAAGGACGACAGCTGGACTGGATGGGAGCTACTCGTAACAGAAGAGCAGAACCGTACCAGCAAAGGGTGTTGGGACGAATGGCGAAGGGACGAACATGAGCTTGACGACAGGAAGCTTGGAAGAGGCGGAAAGCACTGCCCAGTAAGTCCCGCACTTGATCTTCTGAAAAGGGTTTACCAGTCAAATAAGCTGTAGGCTTTAGCAACAACGGCCTGGCATGGGATGCTAGGCCAAACAGTGGCCGTCCATGGCGACGAGAAGAAGGTGCTTGTAAAATCCTGGGAGAAGGCCTGTTGCAAAGGCAACCAGGGACAGCAGACGAAGGTCCAGGCTGGGCATGAGATGACGGTGCAGAGCTTCGCTCAATGGAGCCATCAGATGCAGCTATCACGCAAGACACTGAAGCGGTGTCTGGTGCGAAAGGTAGGTCTGAAGAGTCGAAGGCGTAGGAGAACAGCGGTCATTACTTGGCCAGGGAGGTACCAGCGAAGGATCCAACGAAGCAGATGTGCTTCAGTGTGGGCAGAAGCGACGACAGGTGAAGAGGTCATAATGTCCATTTGAAGTGGTCAAGAAGGCGAAGAGGTGGAGGTCACAAGTAAGTCGTAAGCCGAAATGCGACAATGTGAAGATCAAAGGTCACAATTTAGAGTTTGGGAGTCCACGGCGCAAAGTGCCGAACGAGGCGAAGGATGGAGACTCCAGAGAGTCTGGGGAAAGCGTACAGTGGAGGCTAGAGGCTAGAGAAGAAAGATGAAACGCGGTCCTACGCCGGCGCTTTTAAAGGAGGCGTGCACCACGCATGCGCACACTGAGGCTACCTAGCTGGCAGGCCTATTCGTTCTTCGATCTTCTCTAGGAGAGATTGCATTACAAGAAGGAATGCTATAAATTGCAGGTAATATATATTTTTGTCGGCATATAGAAACGAATTTTCCCATTTACGATTGGGGACGGGAAAAATAAAATAGCCAAAGCTTACAGCTGGTTTTATAGACCCGTGGAACCTTAAGTTATGCTATCCTCAACCTTTCCTGAACTGTCCGGGAATGTCAGAATTAAACCCAAAATACTATGCAACTCCACGTGAGTTTAAGTTAAACGTAAAATTCTATACATCCATAGAATATTTAGCAACGCCAAAGCAACATGCCACTTAAGCATGACTTTTATCTGCGGTCCTCATCTAAGCAAGTGAGCTGCATTCTAATTTTTCGGTCGTAGCCTCCTGCTACAACACCTTGGTGGATAAGACTTCGATTAATGCGTTCGTATTTTTACATACACGCGAAAGCACGGACGGTTGAGAGAGCTACAGATCCGGCTTCTCCTTCCCGCATTTTTCATTGTGAGAAGTGTGAATTTGAGCTTTCTCAACTCTGCTTCTGATTGGCTTATGACCACGCGAGCCTAGCGTTTTGATTGGTCTGGCCGAGTCTTCTTGGAGCAGTTTCAGAATAATGGCCTAATGATCAGTCAAGCTATTTTCAAATTTAAATGCACCAACATTTAATCTTTTTTACAAAAACAGACTAGCGTTCAATTTTCTAGGTTAAAAGCTATAAATCCAAAGCTCAGAAATTAAAATATCTTTAAAATTAATGGATCTAGACCAAATAGCAAAAATCATTGATCGCGCAGGTCAAACAGTACTAACACTGTAACGGCGGACGCTACGATGGTTGAGGTGCTTGTAACGCCCCCGGTAAACGCACTAGAAAATGCACGTTTGTAGTTTAAAACTCTTGGTTTTTAATAAACAAACAAATGAAAATAAGAACTTAACATTTTGTGTTACTAGCTACATGAACCTTTTAATTTAAAGCAAATAGGCTTTCAGTGAAAGCAAACGACGAACTTACATTAAGTTCGACCAAAAAGCAACAAGTCGTTTTTTTCATAAATACAATTTTTTGAGTAGAAATAGTAGGGTGAATTCCAGAAGAATCCGTTAATTTATAATCACATCCGCTAAATTATACAATTAACCCAAACATATATCTGTTTCGCAAAAGAGTGCCCTGTAACGGCGGACGCTACGACGGCTTAGGTGCTTGTAACGCCCCCGGTTTCCTGGTTTGACACGGTGATTCAGCTTAAGGTGTTGCGGTGATTATTGCGACTTTTACGGCATAAGCACAGCATGGGCTACAGTTCCAGCATGGGGGATGGAGCGTCGGGTCCTACTTAAAGGGGCCTAACCTTAACACTACTGGTATTTCACTGCCACCAACGATGGCATTTAACTATTTATCAAGAGCTAAAATTAAAGATGGGCTACATATTTATTTTACACCTAAACAATTAATCAAATAGCAAACGAACTGAAGTTAAAAACTCCTGGTTTTATTATAACAACAGGGAATGAAAAGCACACTTTACGTTAAGTTTGCACGAACAGCTTTTGAATATCAATGAATTAAAAGCAACAAATTTGAATTTATATTTTCATAATTCACACGATCTGACAAAACGACACTTGTGTTTTGAATATACAATCAATTAAATTTTCGAATAGAAAAAGCAATACTGAACGCTCACTTGAGTCATCCGCAAGACTGAACAGCCCAGGCTGGTTGCAGTCTATCAAACAGTATGTTTCTATCACGCATGAAGATCAACCGTTTCACAGTTTTGTTTGTAAGTGATAAAACAGAGCATTTAAACCTCCCAGAGTTGCTGTTTAGAAGCCAACTCCTCAAATTTTAAATGCCGCGGCTACTTATAAAGTCCGTTTGGAGTGAATGAATCAATGAATCCCACACAAAGATCAAACCGTCAGTTATTTGGATTAAAGTTACATTTAAAACAAATAAGAAAAAGTTTTGGTTTTTAGTAAGAGAACCACTCTAACGTTATGGGGGGGAAAACCTAATATGCCGCTTAAGGCGTCACCACCATAATTTCCTCTAAGCTAGAAGTTGTTTAAACTTTTAAACTATAAATTTAGACTGGGGAGGGGGGGTCCTAAATTAAACTTTCAAAAGCTACTATAAACATACGAACCACTACCATTTTGCCCGGCATGGCATCCTACGGACTTGATGTCTCCACTCCCGGCGTGACCCTTCCAGCTTGAGAGATCTGTGAGCTGTGCTCATCTGAGCAGCGCTCAGGGCTGTGCTGAGAAGGAAGGGGTGTGGGGGCTTTTTATGCTAGAGACCGGAAGTTCGCGCGGACGGGCAGGAGAGCTGCGGGGGTCTGATTGGCTGAGGGCCAGGAGAATAAAAGAAAGGAGGAGGAGAAGTCGGTTTGGCAAAAGGACTTGGTGTAGAGCCGTTTGAAGGAGTAGGGACATGTAAAGATAGGCCAGTTTGAGTTTTACGCAAGTGACCCTTGGGAAAAGGCCTTTACTTTAAAATCTTGACTTTGGAATGAATATTTACATAATAGAAGAAAGAGCACACAAAACCACACAGAAGAACACAACAAATGTTCACTTAAATTTTCGGCGAATAATTGCGTTCGTCTTCTTCAGAAGTTAGTTAGAAAAATACGAGTCACTACATCGTCCTTTTGAAATTCGTGCAAGACGTGAGAACCACTGATCTAAATCGTGCGTTGCATCTGGAGTGCCCACTTTCTGTCAAATTTTGACGCGAGAATTGGCCGCACTAGGCGATCTATGTTTGCATAAGCAGGATTCTGAATGTTCATGAGTGGTATGCTATTTTTGGAGAAATGTTTGATCG
>JAHWFP010269234.1:0-26902 GCA_023313725.1 Lithobius niger
CAACTACGTATAGCAAAGAGGAGAAAGGGAATGAAACCAAGAGGAGAAGGGAGGGAGAAGATTGGCGGAAAGGGGGAGTGTTACACAAACAAAAATCGATTGTTGTAGTGAACGTTCAGGCAGCACCGAGCAAATACTGGGAAACAACCACGGGTCAAACAAATTTCCGGGCGAAGCCAGGTACGATGCTAGTAAATAATAATTATTCGCCAGATAGTAGTCTTTATCTGGATTTCCTGTAGTACACGTATGAAAAACACACCGCGCAAATGGTCGGCAGCAAAGCCCACACGTGGATTCGTTCCCGCGTCGAATTTGTGCAGTTGTAATTTATAAATAACCATGGCGGGGGGGGGGGGCCGCAGGTGAGTTAAAAGATTAACAGTACATTCCTCAGGCTGGCATTCCTGTATGGCTACCATTCACAATATTAATTCAAACATGAATTTTTCTTTATGTAAAACTCTTTATTGAGTTTCAGGATTTATGTACTTTGTAAGCAGTTGAAATCATTCATACGTACCGTATCTTTTTTTGTTCATGGCTCCTGTTTACATTTCCACAGGCAAAGGAAACACATGCACGGTAGCAGCTAACTGTTCTTACAGCGCATGCGTGCGTTTTTCCTGTGCTAGTCATTCTAATTATACCGTGCCCTCGTCGGCGATCGCTGCTCCTGCTGGCGAATCAAGTGCGACGTATTACTCAGTAGAAAATAAACGACGCTTCACTTAGCGCGCAAGTGTCTTATCTGCGTGGGGGAAGTGTTCTTTAATTTATAGAAGGTAACAAGGATGAATATGAAAATCACCAACCAATAGTTATCCTGCCATCCTTTAATAAAGTAATGGAAAAGTTTTTTGCTATAAGGCTTCAAGGTTTTTTGACAAAATTTATTATTGTAACAGACATACAATATAGGTTAAAAAAATAAATAAAAAAACTGCAGAAGCTTTACAGTTTCTTAATGATAAAGTATCTGAAGCCTTAAATAATAATAATAACAAATATGTTGGGGCAATATTCATTGATCTGCAGAAAGCTTTTGATTCCATAGATAGACACATGCTTCTCAAAAAAACTGCAAAAATATGGGATCAGAGGGAAAATATTTGGAATTCTGAAAAGTTATCTAACAGATAGGACAAGTGTGACCAAGATTGGCGACAAACATAGCGACTGCAAGGGTATAAACTACCGTGTCCCACAGGGTTCCGTTTTGGGTCCATTACTGTTTTTAATTTATATAAATGATATTGACAAAGAAGGAAACCAGTTAATTTTGTTTGCAGATATCTTCGATTTGCTAGCCATTTTAATTTTTTTTAAATGATCCAAAAATTGCAGAGAAATATTCATGCAATCCAGGAGTGGTGTTGGGAAAAGGAAGTTTACATAAACAAGAATAAACTGTTTTTTTTTTTTTGGAAGTTACAGCGACTTAAATGAAAATTGATAAAAAATTTGAATATATTGTTGTACTGCAACCAAACAGGTAAGGAATTTATATTAGCCTACCTCTTCAAAAAGTACACAGGGCCAAATATCTTGGGTTTTGTCTTGACAAAAATTGGAAACACGAAGTCCACATAAATGAGTTAATTAAGAAAATAAGACAATTAATGCCTAAATTATACTACCTGCGAAAAATTCTAAATTTTCAAAATAAGAAATTGATCGACACTACCTTAGATAAATAAACTTTAAAATATGGCATTGAAGTATACAGCACTGCAAACGAAACAATCCTCCAAAGGCTACAGAAAGCTCAAAATAAAATAATTCGCACACTGCTTCAAGATAAAATGGAAAAAAATGAAATATTTAAAATATTAAACAAAATTTAAATCATGTAGATATCACATCGTTACAGGCCTGTAGTGTGATAAAAAAATAATTATAATGAAAGCGAAAGGGTTATTAGAAATAAATTCATAAACAGTAAGTTGCGGGATACCTCCATTAAAAGAAAACTTCCATTACGGAAAAATAAGTGTGGGAAAAATCTACAGTTCATTAATATTAAATAAGCTTCCGAAAGACTTCAGAAATATTACATCCTTTACTCAATTAAAATTTAAAGTCAAAGCCTTCTTCCTAAATAAGCATTATAACAACTAAGTACATGGCTACACATTTTGATTGATTGTTTTGTCAGGAAACTATTCTTTTATTTTTTTTCTTTACTTTATTTTTGTTTGTATTTGTACTATATACTTTTATATTTGTTGTTATTATCCATATGTTGTTTATTATTGTTGCTGGTACACACAAGTACTCCGGGATTTCGTATTATCTGATATAATATAATAAATACAAATAATCCGTGTGAAAAGCTAAATGAGTCGGTCTCATGGCAACCACGCAACTTTTGAGCCCTCAAAAGTATAGACCTGGAATATTAAAGCGAAGATCGGAATTATTTCAATTTGGTTTTTAAGCATTATTAAACTTTAAATTTTTTAAAGTAAACTTTTGCTAAAACATCGTTGCATCCCTACACCGATCTGGTGTGACCCGCCTCCTTGTCTCACCATTGTTGCTCGTTGCAACTTCAGAACGTTAAAAATCGGTTGCCTTGCCGCCACTGTCGCCACCACCTTTTTCTGAAAATTCTCGAGCACAAACGAACTCTAAATTAACTAACTGAAACAACAAAAAAGGGCATCGAAATACTTCTGTATCCAATGGGAAGCTCACGACCGAATAAGTAGTTCAATAAACTCTCTATTTTCCAAAATAGCTATATATAACGTTCTCACTAAAGGTTTAATTTATAGGTCTCAGGGAACCCCTTCGATGTGGTGACTGGATTACGTACAAAGATGAGAAGTGCTTCAAGATAGTAACTGCATCAGGTCACCAGTCTAAACAAGACGCTGAAATTGTATGCGATGCATTTAAAGAAGAACTGCGTCGTGAAGTTTACCCAAAGTTGCTTACAGTGAAAAGTGCTGAAGAACAGGAATTCTTGCAACGGCTTTTGTTTGAAGAAAACGAAATTGTGGACAATGTATGGTTGGGGTTGAACCTAGAAAATGGAAGCACGGAGTTTATTTGGAATGACGGTTCAAATGTGTATTACACAAATTGGGAAGGTCAAGTAGTTCATGATGATCAACATCAATGTGTCCAAATGGAGTCAGGGGGAGGTTCTGTAAAAACGGGATTGTGGACTTTGGCCAACTGTAAGAAAGGAAATATTGTGGTCTGTGAAAGACCACAGACAATTACCTTAGAAGAACTTGAAACGTTGTTTTCGAATTACAAGATTGAACAGGACCGAAAATTCGAAGAAATTGTTTCTTCATTAGGTAAAATTAAAAGTGAATTAACAGAAGTTAGTACGGACCTGATAGAAGCGGAAACGAAAGTGACGGAATTGAGAGAAAATCCAGGTAAGCATGCTACTAAATTATCTGAGAATATTTCCTAGAATACCTTTGACAAACAAAGCCCTATATGATACCACCAGTGCAAAGAAAAAGATACGGTCTCAACAGGTCCAGTTTCCCAATCGTATTAAGTGCCAAGAAGTAACCCCTCTACCAACAGACAAAATAAGCAATATTAATGAGTAAGTGTAACCTAATTTATAAGATCCAGCAACAGTTGATTAGTGCAGTTTTCGTTTTACTTTACACAGCAAAATTTTCTCTAATCAACTGTTTAGTGACATTACAGCATAAAAAATTACTTACTTTGTCAAAGAGGCATGTTTCATTTAAAATCAGTGTTAATTTTCATCAATTTCCTTATTTTTTTTCATGATGTGAGCATACACAAATGATGTTTCAGTATGTTCACCGAAAATATGCCGTAATTTAGCAAAACGTTTAATGGTATATACGTATCTTTATGATTTTAAATGACGGAACAATTTGACATTTTGTAGAATGCTTTGTTATATCCCTACTCAGTGCTGCAATAAAAGGGAAACGGTGTTTGGTGCAATTGGTGAAACTTGCAGCTATTTTTTACTACAAAAAATAATAAAATGATATTTTTACAATTTTTAAAAATAGAAGTAATAATTAGTTAGTTTTAGATAGAGGAAAAGCAAATAAAAAAAACAGCGAAAAATAAAGGAAATCAAAAAGTAATAATAAAAACACTTTATCACAGGGCAAACGTAATGGACTGACCTGTGACCCACGATATTAGTAACCCTAGGATCTGATATGATGGGCCTATTGAGAAAGTTATGCAAACAGTCTTTTATATGTGAGAAGGAGCAAAATACAAATTTTTGTAGATCAATGCAATGAATGAATAAATTCGTAGAAAGTGTCCCTCCATGATGATGTTTGTCCTTTTCGTGATATAAAGTAAAACATGTTAAATATTACCTGTAGCCATTTCTTTTTATAGACATAATCTGTCAGTACGTTAAGTGGTAAGTCTTCGTCCATTGGTGTAAAATGAAACGGAAATATGTTTGTATCTGTATTTATGTATCACTTATCAAGCCCTTCGGCTTTCCTTCCTGTCGTTTGATTTCGACGTGACCTAGAACCCTATATATGGCGACCTTTTGTCTCATTCTGATAGAACTACTATGCTCTTTGATAGACTGAAACATAGGATTGCGTGAAGCAAATGTTAATGCTCTGCACTGCCCTAACAAAATGCACCTAAGGTAATCTAAAAAAAAAACTACATGACTGGACAACTTGTGGCATGCACGCAGAAAATGTCGATGCAGCCTGAGAGCGAAAATGGGCCACAAAAATATCGTGGCCACGAAAAATGGGCCATGAAAACTCGTGGGCCACGAAAATCAGAACAATCAACCAGTTTCTTTTAGCCATCAGGATAGTCATGAATATTATCCTGGAAGATGACCAAAAAACTGCTGATATTCCTGCAAGTATCTTTCAGGGGAAATATTAGCCTTTTGGAAGGCCAATCGCGAGTGGTTGAATCGACGAGATACTACCAAAATGAAGGGAGTGGCCAGAAACAATGGCAATTCAACCAACTGGCAAATATATAAAGGAATGTATGTTCTGCAATCGAGCCACTATTCAGTTGCACGTGACAAGTAGCGTTATACCTCCACTTCCCCAAGTTTTTTACCTAGGAGATTTGATAGCAACCTCCTGTTGTGATCATCACCACCTACAAATGCTGAGGACAGAATTACCACACTTATCACACATTAAACTTAAAACTATACAAAATATCACTAACACTGTGCTGTACCATGTTTGACTGTGCACTTTCCTTTTCTCAGGGACACCAAATCAAAAATATTAGCCTGGGAGTGGTAAGAGGTTTGAAAGTTGAGTTTTTGTGCCCGTTGTGGTCTACAAATTTCGCCACAAGACTATTTTTTCGACCTCATCCCGCACATTAATAAATAAAAGATTGAAGCAAGACTGCATGGCTGATGGGGGCGCGACATGACATGCTGTCTAACGGTAAAGAACAAACTGATTCTGTGCAGTTCAAAATAAACGTAAGGTAATTAAATTAGGAAACCGTATTGTTTTAATCTTCCGAAGGCCTTGTACGGAGCTAGGGGGGTGTAGTATATGCATAAGTATTCTTCACTGAATTTTTCAGTTAGAATAGTTTTCTTAGCGAAAAAGATAACTTATAATCCATGGCTTTCATTAGAACCACAGTAGAACCCCAAATGGGCGAATTTTTCCTACGTGTTTTAATAGAGCATACAAAAGAACATATCACTGAAATCCGTTCAACTTGTTCATGCAAATTTTCTTTTTTTTTCTTAAACACTAAAAAAAATTAAAAAAGCACTTTAGTAAGTAAAAATATCCACAGAGTAGCCAACAAGTGCAAGCGAACAACGAAATCACGACATTTCGGTTTCTCGATTGGGCATGTTTTAAGCCCTTCACTTGAAAACGGTTCCGATGTAGGAACCGAACCGTAGTGATTTCGTTGTTCACCTGCACTTGCTGGCTACTCTGTTTACATTATTTTTAAGCACTGGTAGTTTAGTTTCTTTAACAGATTCCAAACTCGGTTATGAGTTAAGTTGACTATTGAAATCATCAGTATAGTGAATCCCGTTGTTTGATGCATTCATCTTAACCGTTTCTTAATTGAATTTGTTTTTGTTCTTAGTTCCAGTGGGGTTCGTGTACGTAGAGATACCGGGCCAGACACCCCCGACGATCCTTTGGCCCGACATGAAATGGACTGATGTGAGTGACCAATATGCTGGTCAGTTCTTCAGAGTTCTAGGTGGAGAGTCCGCTGCCTTTGAAGAGGTCCAAGAGGGAGACTCGCCAAGATTAGAACAAGTCCAGTTCGATCACTTTGATATTGGTAGCCCGCTGGAATCCAACCCAATTTCGGTTCCTTCCAACGGCAGTTGGAGTCGGTATGTGTTTGACGGCAGTTCCTACGCCACAGCAGTAGAACAAAATGTGTATTTAAAATTCCGATTGTCAAATACAGAAGTACGACCAACAAATCAAGCTGTGAAAATATGGCAGAGGAGTAGGTAATCAGTAATTAGTCCTAACAATTTTGCTATACGGCCGTTGGTTTTTGCTTGAAGCATGTAATTATGGGCATTAAAACTATAAATTGGATGCAGAAACTTTTAACTGTATACGACTAACAGACTTTTTTTTTTGGAGAATGTCACATTTTTATTAAAGATAAGGTTATTTTGTGTGTGTGCTAAATGATGGGTTGGTTAATGCTTAATTTTTTTAATTTTTGGTATGCACCGCCTATATCGCTGTCTATTTACTTCCCTCCAACTATTCTCCGACTATTCAGAGCCATTGTCAAGTAGAAAAACATTGCATCCATCAATAAAGGAAATTAATCGGGCAAAGCATCGAAGAAAAATATGGGAAGGGTTGTCGAAGGAAACTCAAGTTGCAACCTGAGTGAAACAGGTTCTTCCCAAATTGAGATCAGTTGATTATTTTCATGTAATTTTGTTATGGTTGGTTAACGATGGATAAATACGTTGAGTCACCTGTTCCAGTTACTTGATGCGACGTTCAAGTCCTAATTTTATTGTGGGGCTGAAAACGCTTTGTTAAAATCGGATAAATATTGGGCTGAAGTAATAGCTCTTCTGACGTAAAAAGTTACCGGAATTTAAACTGTTTATTTGGAGACTGTTATTCGTTTACCATATTAATTACCGTGTTTTCTTTATTAAAGTTATAACAGTAAGTTCAGCTACATTGAAATATCTACAACTGCATTGATAATTTTTTCTCATCTGGTAGCATATAGACCTAAAGACGGCTTCATATTGAGAAAAGAGAAGGGAGTGTAGCACTAAAATTCATAAATATTAGGCAGCGCTTGTTGCGAGTGCTGCTATTTAATCCCAACATAAACTATATGAAGCAAGCAGTCTGCATTAAAGACTGGCCTTGTGATGATACACAATACACTAGTCTGAGAAAGAATGAAAACACAACTGCCCCGACTGGAACTCGAACCAAGGACTTTCCGTTTACTAGCCGGGCGCTCTAACCGGGGCGGTTATCTTTCCTTTCTCTCTCAGATTAGTGTATTGTGTATCCTCACAAGGCCAGTCTTTAATGCAGACTGCTTGCTTCGTTTACCCCTTACCTTGTGATTTCTTCTTTATAAACTATATGATTATGAGCCGATGACGGGTTTTTAGTGGTGCCTGCTACCTGGTTACGTGGATATTATGTTAATATCGCATTGAAATCATCTGAAAAAATTGATATTTAGCATTTAACGAAACCGAAAATCATCAAAGCTGTTTTCGGGCATTTGCCGCATAAAAAAAGCATTAATCATTAGTAAGTTGAACAATTATGAATTAACGACTCTCTTGACAAACGAGGGACTTTAGCATTAAACAGTAAAAAGCAGAACCTTTTAATTTTCGTAAAGGAAGTATTCAGTTCCTTTTCCAAATGTGGGAAGATATAAAACAAAACAGAAGACTCCATTTTAGAACCATACATGCCAACATTGGAACTTTCGGGTTATCGGCAGTGGAAAGCCTTGAAGGGGGGGGCGGGCCAAAGGAGGCAAGTTCCCGTTTCAGAACCGACATTTACAATAAGGTAATTTACTGCAATTGAAAAGTTTCTGAAGTTTTGCTTTTCAAACTTTTAAACGGCACATAAAGTGGCTGAAATGAATTGTTTTACCGGGTTCCGAGATGGCTAAGAGTTTTCCCTCTCTGGACACTTCTAACCGGAATTTTGCGAACCCAATTATTAATTCCATTTTCCCTTTCCCTTCCAAAGAAATTTCTCTACCAGATGCCAGTTTTTCCCTTCATTATGGTTCACGATTGCATGTACCATGTTCTAAAATTTGCTTTCTCAGGCGGCATTATGCGACGCTCTAAGCCAGGAGAGAATAAAGACTCTTGAATAGAGCCACTAAGATGCACACAAAAAACGGTAAATCAGCAATTTTTTGCTTAACTATTCAGAGCCCTTGTCAAGTAGAAAAACATTGCATACCTCAACAAACGAAAATAATCTGGAAAAACATCGTATAAAAATTTGGGAAGGGTTGTCAACGGAAACTCAAGTTTTAATTTAAGTTAAACAGTTTCTGTCTGAATTGAGATCAGACGCTTTCTGCCTGATTATTTTCATGTAGTTTTGTTAAGGTTGGTTAGCGATTCTGATAATGTGAGCTGAAACGTTGTGATTTACCATTCTAGTTATGTACCTTAGTAGCTTACATATTCTTTATATGTTTTAAATGCTTTATAATTTCATTTATACTTTATACCTTCTAAGGAAATGTATTTGCGACGTTTGCTACTCGACTTTATTACCTGCATCAGAGAATATAATCAATCTATTTAAAGCTTGTCTGTTTTTTCTTTCAGTGTAAATTAGTTTAACGTAAATAAGGTTAACTGTGTTCCCTGAGTTTTTCAACAATAGCTGCAGCACTGGCTGGCCAATGCGTTATACAGTTCCTTGAGCATTAAATACATGAAACAATAGCACTGGTTGGTCAGTGCGTTCGAGGCAATACGCTTGAATGTTAATAATAATAATATAA
The DNA here is from genome assembly GCA_023313725.1 of Lithobius niger. NCBI lineage: Eukaryota > Metazoa > Arthropoda > Chilopoda > Lithobiomorpha > Lithobiidae > Lithobius > Lithobius niger. The sequence goes on from JAHWFP010269234.1 coordinate 9,013, forward strand.
TATAATAATAATAAAATTTACCACCAATGGGTGGAAGGAAGACGGAAGGGCTGTGGAGCCAGTTACTCTGTTCCTGGGCAATCAAAATTTAAAAATATTAATTAAAAATTAAAAATTTAAATTTAAAAATCAAAAACCAAAATGTAAAAATTTTAAACCTAAAAACCTAAAAATTCCAAATTTAAAAACTTTCTGGCAATGGGCCTGTTAAAAATGTGTGCACTGCTTCAGTTTTCAATAATCTGCAGAAGGCTGGGACAGTAGGTGCATTCACCGTGCTGGACCCAAGGGCATTCCAGATTGGGACAATCCGTACCGCAAAAAAGTTTCGGCGACAGTAAAGACGAGAGTTGGGACAATAGGTTTCCAGTTATGACCACGCGTACCAATTGGGCAAGTTACAAAATCGAAGAACGGAAGATCTACGGAAATACGGTTACGCAAAATTTTAAATGTCAGAACTAAATCGAATCTTATTCTGCGCAACTCCAAACGTTCCAGGCCGAGCCTCTCAAGTCTGTCACGATAGATAATATCCGTCAATCCCGGAAGGCTTTTCGTGAATCTGCGCTGGACAGCCTCGAGCTGGTCAATATCTCGTGCCAAATATGGAGACCAGACTGGAGTTGCATATTCAAGAATTGAGCGCACAAAAACTTTAAAAGCCCAAACTTTAGTAATGATGTTCTCAGAAGTGAAACACTTATTAACGATGGCTAAGCGACGATAGGCCGATGCACACATCTTCTGACAGTGGAGACTTGTTTCAAGTTTTGAGTAAACCAAATCCCCAGGTCACGTACCTCCGTTGACGACGGTAGCATTTCTTTTTCAAGAAAATAACATGGGCGTATATTTGTGTCACCTACGTGGAAAGTAAGACATTTGTTGACAGATAGAGGTATATAGTTGCCAACACTTAGACCAATCTGCCACCTCATTTATTTGGGCGTCAATATCAGGGGAACGACCATCTGTTAAATTTTTGCCACTAATTTTAAGGTCGTCAACGAACTTGAAGCCACAGATATTATTATCGTTAAATTTTAAATCATTTAGATATACGAGAAAAAAGGAGGGGTCCCAAGACAACCCTGAGGAACCTCATGGAACCTTTGAGAAGAATGGTATAGATATTAGGACACATAAATACAGATGGTATCAACTGTAGGCCATCGGAGTACGCTGTATCAACACGACGGAGGATGACTTGACAGTGCATTTCACGTTACTGATAATTCAAACTCATAATTCGAAAATCAAGTTCCAATCGGTTCAGGGATTTACGTGTTCCTACAGTAGAAGATCGCCGCTACGTCCTACTGACGGCTACCTGAGCCCTAAACTCGATTCTTAGATTCTGCATGAGAAAAAGTTGCCTAAAAGGGCTGGTCGGGCAATTTATATTTACCTAGTGGAAAGCCAGAACTACTTTCGGGGACAAGCGTAAGTGTGGTGAGGTAACAAACGGCCGGTAAATTATTGATCCACTAACTACACACCACTACAAAATTAAAAACCAAGGCAAGTCTCTTTTCCTCTTATGGCAAGAAAAAACTTTCAAAATCCTCGTAATTGGCATGACAAAGAAATGTTACTTTGTAAATACTTCTTTGGAAAAGACATTTTTTGTAAACATGTGTCTACCTGTCTTCCCCTCCTCTTCTCCACTTACCCCTCTGCCCCTACCTGTTCTCTTCTTCTTTCCTCCACCGCTACTCCTCACCCCTTCTCTTCCTCTTCCTCAACTTTCCTCCCCCTCCTCCTGTTACCTTTCTCGTATTTCTGTGTGTGTGTGCTCTCTACTCCTTTCCTCCGCCGTCCTCCTGCTCTTCCCCACCCATTCTCTTCTGCCTTCCCCCTTCTCCCATCCACCCCCAACTATCTTCCCCAACTATCCTTCTCTCTCCTCCTTTCGTTTTGTTACCTTTCGCTCATTTTTATGTGGGATATATACTGAGCACCCCAATTTAACTCCCCCCCCCCCTTTTGCTGTGCCTTCTGTTTTTTTTTAATATTATAGTTAGCGCCTCCCTCAACCTTATCTGAATTACAGTGATATTACCAAGCGATTACCTCTCCCTCCACACCCACCTTCCCGTAAACCTGTATGGGGCTCATTGGGGTTAGAATTGTTGCAAGTAATTCTTTTTTATTTAACGATATAACAACAACCATATACCAAACAATAAGAACACGACAACGGTCCGTAGCAATGGTCAAGTTTTTCATTTAACGTCTAAAGTAATAGCAGATGGGATTATATGTAGAAACTTAAGTACACCCATTTTGTTCAGATATCATTATTTGCTTGGCTGAAACTTGGCGGGTTCTTTCACTCTTATGAGTTTGGTTTCCGATATCACGAACTTGTGCTCATTAGCCTGTTATTTCGATTTTTTAAATAATTAAAGGTAATTTTGAAATGTGCACATCCCTACTGGTTCCATGAAAGTCTAAAGATCGCTACGAATTTTAATGCATTTCTTACAAATGACAATCATTTGGCGTTATCTTTAAAAACAAACGGGAGCACACTGGGTTAGAAATGTTACAATCAATTCTTGTTCGTTTACCGAGGTAACACCAGTAATTATCAAACAAGAAGAACGTAACAACGGTTCCGCGTGTGGTTAAGCATTGTTGCTCCTGCTCCTTATCCATATCTTTTTTGGCTAGAGAATTATTATGATGATGATTGATACGGTCACATCAATCATACGAGAATCCATTCTGGGTGTTGCAGACATAGGGCCTTAGGGCTTCGTAGGGCAGATGACCGGATGCGGTTAACGCTCGCTAAAAACCCTTTGACCCTTTGATTCGGTCACATAATGTAGATACACGCTAGTGAGTAGCCACCAAGTAGAGCTTAATTGTTGTTAGAGGGGGCTAATTCCCATGATGTAGACGTCTTTCCAAATTGTTGAAATAAGGCGTGTCTGCTCCATAACGAAGTAACCGTCAATATTCCAATATGGGAACATGTCCTTTATGTAGAAAACGCGCCCTCAATCACGTTGAATTGTGTAACTAGTAACACTGGCTAATCCAATGGCTACCAAGTTTGTTCTCGTGGGGTATAAAGAGTGTTGTATAACCCACTAAGGACAGTTGCCAAATCTATTCGGCAGACTGGTAAAGCGTCGTATGGGGAAGTGCCTTTTTCTAAAATGTTGGTTGCAGCTAGAAGCACTCTGAAGTGGGGCGTAAATGTAAAATTATTGTTGTAGAAGGCCCTGTGGTGCCTCGTGCTTATGTCGGTTGTGGCATGGCAAAGATTCTGGATTTTCCGCTTGTATGTCTCCAGCTAAATTGTCCCTCTCATTGCCGTGTGGCAGATACCCATTTTGGTTTCGTGCTCCTTAAAAACAAACAACAACGGCTCGCAAAAACAACAAATCTAGCTAAGCGACTGGGAGCCTTAAATTGCGCGATGAGATTGAAACAAAATGCAGATCGTGTGCCCAGGGTCCAATCAAGTTGGAAAAAGGAAATATTTAAAAGAGTATGTCTTGGTAATGGGTCAAGTTTACAGGTTAATCTAGTGACACATTAGCGCGGTGCCGCCAATTAGATGAGATTAATTGTATTGAGTGAGGAATTCCATCTTAATTGCGTATATTAACCTTGACCTGGGGAGGAGCAACTAAAGAGGGATGTGCTGATTGAATGAGCGAGGCGAACGAAATCAGCGCTTGTTAGACCGTGTGCTCGAAAATGGAATTGAAGAAACTTCAGCATGTGAAGCATAAATGTACAGTAAACCAAACCGTGTCAATTTGACTGATGTAACGGCAATGGGCAATGGCAAATGCGAAATTGATGAACATGAAAATTTATGAACGAAAAATTCCTGCAGAAAAAAGGTAGCGATGAATGTAAGACAGTGTAACCTTTTGTACACTCTCACTCCTATAAAGGCTATGACATCAACCCAAAACCAAAACTGGGATAAGAGAAACCGGTAAGTTCCCAAAAAGGGTAGGCCTTGAACGTAGTGATATCATTCAACCAGGGACAAGCCATCAAGGGTAATCTTATTAATGAAGCTAATCGCACCAAATAATACTTTGGACGATAAATGAGAACTTGAAGATTGCTACAGCGAGTAGTACTGTTCTAGTTTTAATTTAACTTTCGAATGATTAGTCGGTGCGATTAACTTGACTAATAAGGTTAATCTTGGCGGCCTTTCCCTGGTTTAATTATTTCACCACTTTCAAAGGCCGACCCTTTTTGGAAACTTGGCGGATTCTCGTATACCAGTTTTAATATTGGGTGAATCAGTACTCATAAGTTAGGAAATTGCTGAGGTTGAAATAATAAAAAAAAAACCTATGGCCTTAGGGCTTCGGACAGATAACCAGGAGTGGTCAACGCTCGTTAAACCCTTGGAACCCTTTGAATAAAAAAAAATGGCATTTGCTATTTCCGGCGAGTCTTGACAATAATTGGAAACGACTAACTATACAGGTTACCATAGATGTGTACTGTTTGTAGGTCACATTGTGATCAAGGACCACGCTAGTGCTCAGCCCGCCAAGTTCAATTTCCAGACTATAATGCGCTATTTCAGCGTTGCTGAATGGCGGCCTCTAGCTTCGGTAACGGAAACCAGAGCTGAGCGTATGATGAGGATAAAAACCTATGCGGCGAAATAGATTGAAAATTGTTGAACATGGGCAGTCTCTGTGCCCTGACAAGTAATACATATATTTGAAACAAGTGCATAAACTGTTTCAATTTGATAAATCGTTGATTTCAGCTCTACTGCTTACTGCTACTGAATAATTTCGCTCATAACAAATAAGTTATGCGACAGATACGAATGAAATTTGGTAATTAAGACACTCTTTTAACTCCAACATGCGCCTTTTATGGTTTGACGTTTGGGAGGCATTAACTAAAAAGATTTCAATCATTTGTAATGCAATTTTAATGTATGTTGGGAACACGCCGCCTGTAATAAAAATAATTCTCACTCTTTATTTATTCATTTATTTATTTATTTACACTTAATCAGAGCTGTAGCCAATACGCCATGCGCTATTTCTGCAAAACTACTTACGCTAAACAACATCCGACACAGTCAACACAAAATTCCAAGAACACCAAGTCACACCACAAAACTCCAAGTCGCTCTTTATTGTTAACGAGTAACAATGCAAACTGATTACCACAAATAATTGGTAACACGAACAGTGCCGATACAATGGATGCGCTGCTTTTGTTCATAATTGATTGCGTTGTTCTGTATGCGTTGTTCTTTATGTTGTAGTAGTAGTTAGAGCGCATGGATTTGGGCCGCCTATGTTCGTATAATAATCTAAAATCAACACTCCTGTACTAAAGCAACAACAAAAACAACAACAAATCAGCAACCCTGTTTGAGTTCGTGCTCCCTAAAAAACGAACTACAAGAAATAAACAGCAAACAGCTAACCAGTTCGGATTCGTGTTACCTACAAAACAAACAAGCAAATCAAGGACCACACTAGAGGTTTGCCCACCAAGTTCAATAATTGTCACACTTCATTGTAACTTCATTGTAAGAAAATCATTGTTTAATTCTTGCATTGTTGTTGCATGGCCACTAGCTTTGGTACTTTAACAAAAACCAGAGCTGAGCGTATTTCATGATGGCGAGGATAAACACCTATGCGGCGAAACAGCTTGAAAATTTTTGAAAATTAGTAGTTTTTGTGCCCTGACAAGGAATACGTCAATCGCGTGCATAAACTATATCAATGTCATAAAAGTGCGTGAAGATCGTTGATTTTAGCTGACTACTGACTACTGATTACTGACTACTGACTACTAATTCCGCTCATATAAAATAAATTATGCGACAGAAACGAATGAAATACGGTATTCAACACTCTTTTAACTCCAATATGTGCCTTAAAAGATTTGATGTTTGGGGAGGCATTAGCTAAAAAGATTGCAATCATTTGTAATGCTAATTTTCCGTACGTTGGAAAAACGCCACCGGTGATCAAAATAAGCATTTCTTGTTATTAGTGTTAACGAGTAACAATGCAAACGGACTGACTGAAATAATCGGCAACACATCATTGTCGATAAAATGGACGTGCTACTTGTTTGAAGTATGGCGTATGGCTTCGGGCCACTAAGCTGTTAATAAATCCGCAGCCCACGCTACTTGTTGTTGATGGTTGAATGCAAATCAGCAAACGCTTTAATTTATAGTATGATTGAAGTTCTCACTGCAGCAAAACTAAAAAAAAAATCAATATCTCTGTTCGTATTCAATATTTTTCGACCAAACTTGGCCATATAGTAGATAAGTGGGCAGTCACTAAAATAAGATGCCACAATAAAACCTACGAAAGAAGTGATATCTAAAATAAAACCCACAAGGGTGAAAGAACCCACCAAGTTTCAGCAAATCAAAGTAGTGATATCGGAGCCAAAATGGCTGACACGTTAAATCAAAAACTTGACCATTGCTACCGATCTAACCATTTAACCTTTGATCTAATACTCGGTGGGATTAGCTTGGCAACTAATGTAGCAACTTGGTGGCAACCATTTTGGCTCTGATATCACTACTTTGATAGCCTGAAATTTGGTGGGTTCTTTCACCCTTATGGGTTTTGTTTTAGATAAACAAATTAGCAAACGCTTCAAATTATATGATTAAAGTCTTCATTCCAGCAAAACTAAAATAAAATTAATTTCTCCGTTCTCATTCAATATTATTCGACTAAACTTAGCCAAACAGTAAGTATTGCCAAAAGTGAAATGCCACCAAAAACAAACAAAAAAACTACAAAAGAAATGATATCTGAAACATAACCCACGAGTGTGGAGGAACCCGATAAATTTCAACCAATAAGAGTGGTAATATCAGAACAAAATGGCTGCCATCAAGTTGTAGCAATACTTGCGAAGCTAAACCCACCGACTATTACTTCAGACGTTAAATGAAAAATTTTACAATTGCTATGGGTTATATGGTCAGGTTTTTCATTTAACGTGTGAGTAATAGTCAGTAGGATTAGCTTGGCAATTAATGTTGCTACTTGGTAGCAGCCATTTTTGTTCTCATGTCACTACTTTGATTGGTTGAAACTTGGCATGTTCTTTTACCCTTGTGGGAGTTGTATTACGTATAATACAAAGTTCAAAAACACATGGTGGACAGTGACTGAATTAAGTAACTAGCTTGATGGCACAGTAGGGCTTCGGAGAGTTCAACACGTTTTTAACAGAATTGAGCACCGCAGATAAAGTGCAACCCAGATCACCATGTCGTTCCTGAACCGATGACCTTGCAAGACTGGCACCTAGAGAGATCCATGGTGGACGATGCAGGTTTCTGTCAATACAAAGCCGGTAACCCCACAATTAATTCCACGTCGAATATTCCTCTTTTTCGAGGAAGTGCCGACTGTATAAAAGGTCTATCACTCGGCTGGGTTAACAAAAGACATAACTAATTTTATAATATGTTTAAAGAAAACTAGACCAACTGTTTACGTGTAGACGCATCATTTTCCTGTTCTCATAAAGTTAAAAGTGTGAGCTTAAGTGTACGTCTGAACGAAACGTTTTTACAGTATGAGTTAAGGAGCACCAGTCTGTGCAGTCACAGTTTGCAAAAGATGTCGCTGATGATTTTTTTTTTATAAATGGTGTGACTAAGGACAATATTCTTATCGTTACTGTCATCAACACTATACGTAGAAAACGACAGCTAAAGTTACTAATGATAGTTTCGTCTCATTTATAGTACAAGCTTTACGTGTGGCTTTCTCCCGGCAATGTAGCCACGAGTATTAATTACTATTAAATACTTATCAGGTTTAAGAATTTAAACTTACTCAGAACGCTTGAAAACTTTGAATATTGACTCTCTCGAAATGAAGCGACTTAAATTAGATCTAAGTTTGACCTTTTCAATGTTGCATGGACTATCTGATGTGGATAGTAACCTTTTCTTCTCGATTAGGAAGGGTAAGCATACTAGGGGTCACTCTTTCAAGTTAATTGTAAACCTCGTCAAGAAGGATTGTTGCAAATATATTTTTTCACACCGTGTTGTGGGGCCCTGGAATGCACTGCCGGTTGATGTTATCCAGGCCCCGTCAATTACTGATTAAAAAAAAAATCCAAAGTGTAAATCTGACTGGATTTGTTAAGTATTCGTAAACTGACGCGTCAAAGGCTTTAGCCAGCGTAGTGTAGTTTATTTTAGAACACTCTTATATTTGTTTGTTTGTTTGTTTGTGTCCGCAATGTGGTAATCTTGATAATCTTTATCCTATTGAAGTCCGCATTGGGAATCACGATAATATTAATTCTTTTGTTTGTTTGTATGTCTCTCAAACGGAACTGTGTGTATAAGTGATGATTCGAACTGTGTTTTCAACAAAGAGGCACAATAGTGATGACGTCATGACGTACAGTCACAATATTTTCATGTAAACGGGATATCACAACAATGATCTATAAAACCGGCCATATATGGGGGACTGCCCTAGTAGAATTGGCATCATGGCTTCGGCTGGGTAAGCGTCAAATTTGGAACTCTGGTAGAATATAATTAATTTTTTTAATATATAATTGTATATGACTGGCTTGGTGTCAGTGGATACTTTTGTATCCCTTCCTTGTCCTATTGCGCTTTATTGATCACTTTATTGATTCATTCATTCTTGATCTCTTCCTACACCTAATCATGTATTCGGCTTCCTGTACTTCGTAGCAGAACACGGCACATACCAACTCTGATCGTATTCGGCAACTGTTATAACTTTAGTCTCAAAATAAATTGGGAAGTGGTTTACTGTCACGTACTGCTGTTTACCAATAATATTTTCGCGGTTTGTGCATAATTATTTACGCGGATGAAATGTCACATAAATAAAAACACACGAATTGCTCTATATGAATAAAGCAAACACAACAGGACAGTACTAAAACTAGGGATGATTTGGCAAGTCGTTATTATGTAGTTGTATTTCATTCAGACATTAGATTATCTGTGTTGTGATCAAGAGTTCGTTGGTTCTTATTCCAGTCACGCCATGCCAACAAAATAAAGGCTTGCCGATTCACAGCTATATTTAGCGTATGATTTTCGCTGTTATGCTAATTTGTTTTCGTTCCTCCTCCGAAAACACTGAAAATACACTTAAAAATGATACTCGCTACTCAAATGCCACTACATGCGGTGCTGTAAACGGGATGTTGTTTTTTTAAAGAGTGAGTTTTTATAGCAATGTTATTTTTTTGGGAGGGGGGGAGGTAATTTTTCCTAAATTTTTTTTAGGTATGTTTTTAGTCTTAAAAAGTGGGAAACCGGACATTTTCTCCGGTTTCTTGTACCGACATCCCCGAAGTAGGACCCCAGCTAAGAGTACCAGCAGTATGTAACTCATCGACCATTCAAATTTTATTTTTTTATTTGTTTTATTTATTTTTTGATGGGGGAGGGGAGGGAGGGGGTACTATTCACAGCGACGGGGGAAGGGGTTTCAACCCTGCTACTACTGAAACACTGAATTTGGGGTTGGTTGTTATTATTATTTCAATATTGTTAAGCTCGCGGTTAAACCTAATATGGGTCACGCATTGTGTCTTGGTTCGGGAAGCAAGAAGTGTGCTGGACACTGGAAACTCGTTGTACGTGTGTAATGGTCCCCAGTTCAATTTCCGGAATATGAGCATGCTTCCGGTAGAGCACGATTGAAAGAGAAAGGAAAAAAGCGGTCGTGTTTATGCGAAAAACTACGCGTGCTTCGTCAGAGCGCGGATGTCGGACAAAAGAATGAATACAGGATTAGTCCGAATTGCGTAATTTTGGTCGGTTCCTATGTGCACGGCTGAAAACTCACGGCCAGTTTGGATTCATTCCAGAGAAACAGAGAGCACAACGTACCTCTGGTAGTTCACATTTATTTGACGTAAAGCGTCGTCATTTCATACTTGGATGCAGCAGCAAAATGTGATATTCCGGAAAACAGGTGTGAAAAAGCAAAGATGATGTTCGGTATCAATGAAGAAACGTCCAACCCCAGATCGTGTAATTGGTAAGTTCATATTATGGGTGGAGACTTAGCGACACAAGTTATGGTGAAAAAAAATACACCACAGAAAGTTATGCCGTCGAAACAAGAGAGAAACGAATATTATGTGAAGAGAGTGGAATAAAATGTGTAACCTTGTACGGTGAAGAGCAAAGCAAACGAATGTGTCATCCTTTTATGGTTTCTGTCTGCCTGTCTGTACGCACGATAACTTCTAAAATTACCATGCGGTTTATCTAAAATATTCGTCGTTCGTTTGGGGTCGTATTTGTGGGATTAATCCGTTGTAAATAAACGAATATGCTAAATTAAATTGATAATTAAGTTATCGTTTTAATTTTGTATATTCATATAATTAATTAAATTAATGCATGAAAAAAATGAGAAATGAAACTGCAGTACGGTCGGATAAAATTAATTTGGGAGTGGATGGAGTATGATAAAACACGTACCTCTGACGAGGCCAAACCGTACAAGGCCTGGTAATAACAACGAATTAAAATTTTCAGTGTTAAACTAATTTTTCATCGTGTTCACCTGTAAACAACGTAAATACAATGAGATGATACCTCATTAATGCCACCAAAGTCAAAAACATGCATACTTGCAAAACATTTATATAAAAAGGCTAAAAGCACACGGCCGACCACTGGCAGCACTGGAAAAAGATAACGAGAAATACGCCCTTGTGAACATTCCAAAGCAACGAACCATTCCATTTTAGTTAGCGATACTATAATCCTATAAAACGCTGGGAAAAATCTATTTGGCAATGTCCCAGTAAATGTCCAGTGACGAGCTCTGACGTCACACCACATTCAATATGTCCGCCACCAGCTGATTGCTATTGGGCTGGACCCCGTGTGTTTTCTGCGTTTTAATACATGTGTTATAAGTACACCTGTTTTTGACTTTAGCGGCATTAATGTAGTACCATCCTTATTGTATTTTGCATTGTTACAGGTGAACAAGGTGCAAAATTATTCCAGCACTGAAAATTTAAATGTGATGATGTTACCAGTCCTTCTGAATTTTGCCTTTTCAGAGGGTAGCTGTTTTATCTTACTGAAACTGCAGTAAATAAATAGACTGACACCCGTCGTAGCACTCCTATAGTGCTACAACGGATGTTTGCTTATTTACAGACAATACCAGCAACACGCATAATGTCTTTCAAATTTCTGAAAATCATTCAACCAATTCGCCCATCATTAACGAGCCATGACAGCATTTTTCTGCTTTCTTGCTTTAATAGTACTAGGGCAGCCCCCCTTACATGGCCGGCGTTAAAGAGCATTGTTGTGATTTCCGGTTTTCCGGAGCAAAAGTTTCATCACTTACGACGCCATTGTTTAATTCACTAGAGGTAATCAATCACCATCTTCATAAAGAGAGCACAAAGAAGATTATCGACGTCCTCCACCATTTTCACAACTCTTACAACAATACGCACAAGCATTTAACCAACAACGATATAAAAATATGATCTAGAAACACGCTAGTGTGTCGCGCCAAGTTAGGCAACAATCATCACAACAAACATCACATCAGTTCAATTGTCGAGGTTGTAAACCATTGTAGCGCGGCGCCATAGCGTACGTGTCTTATATCTTGAAGCATAGTTGGGCACATTTCAGGTCCTTGGTGGGAAAATAATAATGCGGTACAAAAGCTTAACTTGTGTTGAAATCAAGAGCAACGACCCACCTGACAAAAATTAACTCGTGCAGGAATGACAGCTAATCTGCTTTCAATGCAAAATCGGACCTTCGATAACGTTGAAAATTTTAGTCCGCTCATCCCCATGTTAATTTCAATAGGGTGATTATTCATCGATGCCGAGATAACGGGAAGGTTCCCAGCTATGAAATTGGACGAATGGCTGCAGTACGGTACGAACTGCGTACCTTTTATGGTTTGGAGCCTAGGGGTGTAACGAGGATGGCGTGAGATAGCGCGTAAGTACGAAAATATTGTTGTAACCATTGTTGCTTGTTAGTATTGTTGGCACCGTCTCTCATTGGACAGCCAAAGTTCGAACAATGACAACGTGTATACTGACGTGCGTGCCTAGACACACACTAGTGTAGCACGATAAATCTAAACAACGTTGGCAAAGAAATTGTATTCACGTCCAATTCACGAAAAATAAACCAACTCTAAAAACAAAGCAAAATAAACAAAGACAAAAACTGGTGAAGAGGCCACCATGTTGAGATTAGTTCGGCGCTTCAAAGAAGTGATATCAACACACCATAACTAACGAAATAAAACAAATTACAACAAAATTAAAGCCAAACCAAAAACCTATAAAGAGGTGACCAAGTTGAGAATGGTTCGGCATATAAACAAAAGGTAGTAGCAAATTGTTGAAAACCAATTTCTTGTTGACGTGCCACTTTATTACACATCTGCTCGGTAGTGGAGTTGAGTTTACTACACATTTAAAAAAAAAAGGTCTGATATCATATCAAAAACTAAAACTTGGTTCGGCCGTTCAAAGGAGTGATATCAACACACCAAAACATTCGCCAACTTAATCGCACCGAATAATACTTTGGACGTTAAATGAAAACTTGAACATTGCTACCGAAAGTAGCAACGTTCTAGTTTTCATTTAAGCTTCGAACTATTAAGCAGTGCGATTAACTTAGCGAATGTTTTGGTGTGTTGATATTACTCCTTTGAAAGGCCGAACCATCCGAAACTTGGCGGCCCCATTTACCAGTTTTGGTTTTTGATATGACATAATATAATATAACAATACAACATATGTAACAATATAATTGGCGGAGCGAGCGAGCGAAGCGAGCGAAGCGTAGCCTATAACGGACACCAAATTGCAAAATGTTGGTTGGTTGGTCCGTTGGTCTGTTGGTTGCACATTTTTAGTCTGGGTGGAGCCCAAACGAAAGATAGGATTGGAATGAAATTTGGTACAACGCTTGATACCCCAAACAGTATTGCTGAGCCAAAATTTGACGTAAATCGAACAATTATTACGAGAGAAATAACAAATTTTCGAATTTATTTCTAACACTCACCATTGTAAATTTGGAATCGTGAATAGTTAAGGAATTCCGACGACGCATACATCTTGCTAGTGGTACTCAAGTGAACTTTAAAAAAAAAGCCAAAATAAATCATCGTAGCTTTCTTACAGCTAACAATCTTTTTTGACATAACTCAACGAAATAATAACATTTGATCATAACACTTTAACCACTAGAGGAAAACAAGCAAATGGGAAACAAACCAGAAGGATTCGTTAACGACTCACATTCGTTTCATGTAAAAAAGAATGCTTGCAGGAATTCAGCCAACATGGCAACCAAAGTGGCGTTGACGCTATCAACGGGAATCTCAAATTTGAAACATCAAATCGCCGCTGCAGGAGGAAACCGTTCATATAATACGACAGACACAGCAGACTACGTATTTATATCACAACACAGAACAATAATTTGGCTTCGTATTGTAATTTCAAGATTTCTAGATTGCAAATAACGAAACGGATACTAAATATGGGTGCAAACGAAAGTATCTTAAAATTAATATGAAACGTAGCCTAGCTAAAATGTAAAAAACACCAGGAAAAAGCTTCAGCTCAACTGTAGCCGAATGAATATTGCCCCGAGCTTTTTAAGGACCATTAGCAAACATTGCACAGCCATTATAATGAGAGGAAATACAAATTTAAAATAAATTTTTCTTCGCTCTGCCTACAATAGGCCCAAAGCCTGTTTCCTAGTATATCTAACTCTATGCATTTAATCATGCGATGTTGTCGAATCCTGTTCAGGTCGCGTTGTTACCGTGGTAATACCTCCGACCACTATTTAGTCCCTCCATCTTGTTTCAATTTCAACGTGATATTACTGCCGTAAGTGCCATTCTAGCCCAGTTTAACTGTGGATAATTTTTCTGTATTAACAAGCTGATTATTATTTTTACTTTGGAGTAGAATTCGTGAAAGAAAAAAAATTATCAGTATCAAAGCAGTCTCTAGTGGTTTTACCTTTAGCAACAAAAACCCTCGCCACCGAAATACATTCGCAACGAACTGGCAGCTGCGTGAATTATGCTCTAGAGCATTGCAAATAAATACCCCTTAACAGCCCTAAGAGAAGCTAACAGCTATTTTACTTTTAGTTTGGTGACAATCCTCGGAAGTGGTGGACCTCGAAAATGGCGTTAAATTAGCCTTACTGTCAGTTATCATTCAAAGCAATTTAGCTGACCAGGTATCATTTTTTAATCATTTTCCTGTTCCCTGGAAAACACACATGAAGCTGAATTTACAACCACATGTGAAGCGGCATTTCGCCAATCATATACGTTACGTAAAGCACAACAGCACTTAAACAGATCCAATTTTCTCAATTGTACATTTGAATATTTCAAATAAAAATCACCAATTTTTATCCGTGTACATTTTAACAAGTAAAATGAAACTTCAATCATATAACCCTTTTTTTTACAGCACACTTAACGTTTTTGTTTGTAATTCAACATCTGTTTGGCAACAGCAGTGAAGCCTCAGTTTAGCACAGTCATGCTGTCGAATATACAGCCAAGGTCATTGACAAGCATGTTGCTATTCAACGGCTTTCAATTTTACATTACGCACGAGCTGTAAAGTTTCAATCACAGCAGTGTTCCGGATTCTACAGTTGTACTGTTTTTCATCAGTGTTTAGGTAGAATTAGTTGAAATGAATTAATCTTTTAATCTAAGCGAATCTGAAGCACGTTTAGTTGCAGTCTGGTGAAGTTATTTATTTTTTTATTTATTTTGTTGCCACAATTATTTTTCAATAAACCCTTGAGAACTACTACGAACACTTTGGATTTTGGTTTTGAGTCTCACGCGTAAAAAGGTCTGAGACGCAACTGACCTCAAGTACCATGATTAGGACTCTATTCAGTTTTTTATGTTTTGCCCACTGTGCTTGGGTTCCACATGATGATGGTAAAATAAAAGTAGCTGGCAAAATTGTACGATTTGCAATTAGATTATTGGGTGCGGAAAGAGCCCACTTCCAAAGTAGTGTTGTCTTGTATTACTGATACAAGCGTTGTCTTGTATGATGGAAGCAGTCATTGATGGTTTCATCATTTTATGACTGCAACGAAATCATGTTGCTTTCGCCAAAATGAACGTAAAAGTTCCTGAAAAATTCGGACTAAATGCGAACTAATACAGACGCGTACTAATACAATAATCAAGGAACGAACTCGTAGGGAATTTATTCCTGTAGAATTATCGTGCCAGAAAGACAAATATGCGACTCAGTTTGACCAAAATTCACGTCGTAAGATTTGTGGTGGAAACAAGCTCCGTATTATGTATTACGTAGACTCAAAACGCATTCAAAGGGCAAAATAAATGGAAGAAGTTGGAAATAACTTTAACTTTAACTTTATTTAATTTAACTGAGACACCCAGAAAATGGGCATAATACAAAAGAAGTTACATGGTTGTGTAACAAGATAAGTCAATAAATAAGTCAAGCCTATGATCTTCTGTTTTCCAAAAATAACTTAAGAAATATTATAATGATTTTCTACCTCCATTAAATGAGGAAAAAATAGAACGAACAAATAACCCCATAAGCAAGTAATCCGGAAGAATTAGCCAACTCGACAGAGACATACATGTTATCCAATTTGTCCAACTTTGCGTGCTAAATTCCCAAGAAGTTTCGTAATATCTGAGGACTCGAGAAACAATCAAAACACATTTGTACGACAAAATAAATGAAATGCCATATGACGTACGACATATATTTTCCTGCAAAACGCCAAATTCCAATCGATATTTCATAGTGAGTCGTTGATTAGTGTTGCTGTTCCCTTTTGTGTTTTGCGCGACAATTTCAAGAGCTCGCTGTCTTGAAGGTTTAAGTCATGAAGATAAAGATTTAAAAGTTGAAAAGTGTTTCGTTGGTTCAATCTCTCAGTGAAGGGAAAGAGTCTCAAAAACAACACCAACAATAACAAATGGATCTTCTTTTAAGGCCAAACAGTTTGATTGTTGTCACTAAATTTTTTGCTGAAGTGAAATATTTATGACTCGGGCCGTCAAAGGAGTGATATCAACACACCAAAACATTAGTAAAGTTAATCGCACCGAATATTACTTTGGACGTTAAATGAAAACTTGAACATTGCTGCTTTCGGTAGCAATGTTCTAGTTTTCATTACCTTCGAACTATTAGTCGGTGCAATTACCGTGGCAAATGTTTTCGTGTGTTGATATCACTCCTTTGAAAGTCCGAACCATTCGGAACGTGGCGGTCCCTTTTACCAGTTTTGATTTTTTATATGATATTTATGACACGCTCCAAATACCAACTTTTGTTGATCTATATCAATTCTTCCGGAAACTACTGGGATTTTAAAGTTTGACGTTTAACATGGAAGTTGAAACTGAAGCTTAAACAAGAACCGCTATCGTGATCGATGATAAATGGAAGCATTTGGTGATAAGATAAGAATACATTAATTCTTCCCCTCAAAAGTTAGAATACTTTTAAAAGAAAATTAAAGCGAAATATTTTTATTTTAAGTATATTTGAAGTCAATCAATACTTTATGGTCAAAAACTGATGATGTTCAGCCAAAGAACAGAAATTAATGCAAGAAACTGTTATTTACAATGTCTGAGATATATTACGTTTGTCTGAATGTGCGAATTCAGTAAAATAAAAGTTGATCTGGCGAGCTTGCTGACCAGGCTCTGAAATGTCCATGTAGGTGATTATGATAAACAGTATCTTAATCTTCTTTTAAAATATTCCACTTTGATTCAGAAGAAGAATGATATCCTGGTTCCTCCTGCTCATCATCTCATACATGACAATATCTTCCAGACATGAAATATCTGTATTCTATGTAAACCATTTGCTGCAATTTTCATTTGCAATACCAATTGATAGGCAGACAATTCTAGCCAAACTCGCCTCCATAGGGGCTCCATTGTATTTTTTCGTTTACTAGGAAAATGTGATTTCACATTGCATATTCTATGTGAGACACTGGAATATGAATGCCCTGTCTGGTCTCCATACCTCGTATAAGATATAGAACGTTTTGAGTCTGTACGGCCACGATTCACCAAAATGTTGCCAGGCATGCAAAACTTGCTATTGTATTGCTTACGTTTAAAAAGGACGGGACTCGATTTCCGAAAACTCAAAAGGCTAAATTTATCATTTCTCAGTTTGGATCTCTCTCTTTTTTTTATTATAGCCCTGCTCTTTGGTCCGTGGTCATTGTTTTAAATTAACCATTCCTGCTACCAAACTGGATAGGCAGCGTCACTTTTTGCCGTGAGAGTGATCCCAGTATGTAATTCTTTGGCTGAGAAAACCGTCACTGCAAAATCTGTTAACAGTTTTAGGATTTTTAATTTATTTAGAAAGCTTGACTATTTTTAAAACGGCCAGAATACTGTAAGTTAACATAGCTTTTGGTTTCTTATTTTTTGTAGGAAACTTATGGACTACTATTAAGTTTGGACTGGGGTTAGTGGCTTTCAGCCCTTCCTGCTCCAAGTCAATTTTTACAGTTACTTTTAGGCCGTGTCACTATGGCTCAGCGGTAGGACCTCGGTCTTTGGTTTCAAAGGGACGTATAAGTCCAAAAGGCAACGTAAATAGGTTTGCGTATGTATTTGGTTATCTCTTGTTGTGCTGTTGTGAGTTTAATTCCGGATCTCAACGTTGAAATTAAGCCATACCAGCCAATATCTGAAATGACTGATGTAATTTGTTCGCCAAATTTCGAATCCGGGTCATGCCACTCCGACGAAACGTAAGTGCATAAAGG
>JAHWFP010269238.1:0-21859 GCA_023313725.1 Lithobius niger
CTCTAACTCAAACGCAAAGTGCGAAATCGAGTATCGCAAAAAAAAAAACATTTAACGAAAATTAAGTTGCCCAATACTAGGTTTCAGGTTTAATTCACCAATAACAAAAAATAAACAAAAACGAAATTAATAATCCCATTTCAATCACAGACTCAAAAAAAACAAGAAAATATGTAGCGGAAATGCATTTAACGAAAACTAAGCTTGCAGATATTATAGGCTTAAGGTTTAATCCACCATAAGATTTAACGAAAATTAAGTTTCCCAATACTAGGTTTCAGGTTTAATTCACCAATAACAAAAAATAAACAAAAACAAAATTAATAATCCCATTTCAATCACAGACTGAAAAAAAAAAAGAAAATATGTAGCGGAAATGCATTTAACGAAAACTAAGCTTGCAGATATTATAGGCTTAAGGTTTAATCCACCATAAGATTTAACGCACCAACAGCTACTTCATACTGATGACATGACTTCTTGATGGTGCTTGACTGGAGTTGATGGGATTTACATTTGAAACACGTAAACACGTTTAATTGGGATTAAACACAAATCTTCATAGTTCGTTATTATACTTATAATGTAGAATGAATGACACACTCTTGCAGTACTGTACATAAATTTGATTAGGTAGATTACCTATAGGTTATACCTATTGTTTTCAACAATTCAGAGACGATTACGGGCTCTACACCTCTGCCAAAAGTATCCACAGGTTCCGAGTGGCATCTGAAAGGTGTAAATCCCACAAAAAAATGTGGGATTTACACCTCTCAGATGCCACTCGAACCTGTGGATACTTTTAACAGAGGTGTAAAGCCCGTAATCTCCTCGGGATTGTTGAAAACAATAGGTATAACCTATAGGTAATCTACCTGATCGAATTTATGTACAGTACTGCAAGAGTGTGTCATTCTACATTATAATTATAATAACGAACCATGAAGATTTGTGTTTAATCCCAATTACTTTGTGCACGCTCATAGAGTGCTCAATGACATCCCTAAGTGTCGATTTCATACGCTCTTGTATTATGGTTAAGGTGATTTTTTTTAATGCATATTTGACAGTGAACCAGGAGAAATTGTATTGAAATATGCCAAAATAATGGCTACGTTAAATGTATTCCACTAAGTGCTTAACAAATGAAATTCTGCATTGCGGAGCATAATGTTGAATCGAACTTCTGTCTCACAAGAAGAAAGTTGTGGGAATGGTTGTTCATAAACCACCCCTTCAAATTGAGTGCTTCTACAATGATCCAAACAAAAATCAATATATCAGGCCTGATGTGTCGACAGATGTGCCAACGGATAACTACTTCCACATTTCTGGTTTTCATTAGAATGATATTAAACTAAATAAAACGCTAATCCGAATGGTTGTTGGCTTATTTAAACTGTTCGAAAAAAGCAGTGTTCAGAGGTATTATTTTGGTGTAGGACTTGTACGTGTATTTGATACCTACCTGGTAGGTGAACATCATCAAGTGATGGACTTTTCATTTGATTTAGTCCTTTTCCTTCCAGTGAGCTTATACTAAGACTGATTCGGCTTTTCTAGAGATAATTAATTTACACCACTTGATTACACCATTTGCTTTCTAGCATGCGTGATATCGGATAAAGTGATATATGAGTGATAAAGTGATATCGGAACTTCCTACAAAATAAATAAATACAGGTACCAATTGCCAACCTACTTCCGTAGCATTTTGGACTAATTTTATTTATTGATTCATAATTTTATTTATATCCAGCCTATTTTGGGTTGCTCCTTGTAATAATTAGCTCAACTGTCAAAATTATAAAGTTTGAGCAATGTTTGCCTGTAGTTTAAGAACACTAAACGACGACCATCTTATCTACTTGTTTAAAACACTATATTTATGTTTCAGGCATTTTCTCAAGTAAACTGCAATTCCCACTGTCGGGTTTAAACAAGTGACTAAATGACTTTGTTGTAATTACTATTCCAGATCAAAAAATCAACTACAGAGGCGAATCAACTAAGATGAGTGCAAAATTGACCTATTTCATCCCGCTACCCCATACATCTGTAAGTAGAACATGATGAAAAACTGGAGAGCCAACATCTTTTGCACTGTTTTGCACCGTATTGTTAATTTTGTTGAGTTTCAAGGCATCTGAAGCAAATTACCTTTTGTACTGTTTACATTGAAGTTTTTAATAATTTTTTTGAGTATCAAGTCATCTGAAGCAAAGTACGTTTTGTACTGTTTGCATTGGATTTTTAATTAATTTTGTTGAGTTTCAAGTCATCTGAAACAAAGTACCTTTGTACTGTTTACATTGAATTTTTAAGTAATTTTGTTGCCTTTCACGTTATCTGAAGCAAAGAAATAAAGGCACAGAACGTAACAGTTCCATTCTCAACCGTGTTTTAGAAGCATAAGAAGTCTATCAGGGAAGGCAAAAACCCCAGTAATTCGGAACATGAACATTCAGCCTTGCCATCTTTACCGACGGGGTGAGTTTTGGACGTGACATCGGAATCCTCCGTAAAGTTCTGGAGCCGATGATTGGTTCAAAAAGACGAAAGAAGAGTTGGAGAGTTCAAGTTCCTGTTGAGAAGTGGAAAATTCAGTTGATGCAAGAAAATGTTGCACTGGTCGGTTTGTGGGGTGATCAACGAAGTTGGTATAGTTGTTATATAGTTGTATAGTTGTATAGTTGGTATACCCCGGACTTGCATAACACGTTAAGTACAAAACGGGTGTTGACGATCAAACAGAGTCAGTGATTGAAAGATTTTGCATCGGAACGAGTTACAGTGGTACACGGGATTCAAAAATGGAGAATGGCTTGATGGCGGATGAGCCGGATGAGTGTAAATTTGCATTAATAGACTCATTAAGTTCGTCAATGGTCGGCATAGATGGTCCTGGGGAGCCATGATTGCCCGTGTTGAATATTCCGATGAAGAAGTAGCGGCTTTGAAGAATGACGTGACTACTTACGAACGAGTGAAATTCCCAAAGCTTTAGCTAGCTTTTCACGTTCAAATTTGTCATGGGCTTGTTTCTGGTGGAGTGTTGAAGCTCATTGCATCTTCTTGGTGATAGGCCAATTTTTGAGGGAGAGACTGACGCGGATAGGACAGAGAAGAGTGAAAAAGTTGCGTTTTCGAATATGCTGGCTCACCTCATGAAGCTCTTTCCATGACTTGGATGACACGCCTGGACAATTGTAATGGCCCGGGTCAGCATTGGACGGTTCACAACCAGAGCAAACATCTACTTCCTCCACGTGGTGTGAATTCGTCTTTTCTCCTCGAGTTGTATCCATTGTTAGGAGGATGAAAAATTGGACGTGGTGATTGGGAACGCTAAGAAGGCAGGAACTAGTGAGAGATGCACGAGCGTGCTGGCAGATGATGGCTTCGTGCAGGGATTCATTGTTGAATGTTGGTGGTTCAGCACAGACAAAGAGTGGAAAAGGGAAGTTCAACAGAGTGGAATGGCTCGAAGAAAAGGCCCATGCAGGGCAGGGGCTTAAAGCTGCCAGTAAGCATTGCATTAGGAGGTGTCTTTCGTGAAGGACGAGAGTTCAACAAAGGAGGATGGAGGTTAGATAGACGCTCAGTCTGAGATTGGTGGCCCAGTGGCGATGCGAAATCAGTGAAAAGGTCATGAGGCAAGCAACTTAGCACGTGGTTCTAAACACGAAAGAGTTGAGCAGTCGGAGTTGGTGATGCATTTTGTCCTATGTTCCAGAAGCCGGATGCATTAACCAAAGGAAGAGTTCAGGTCAGAAATTCTAGTTGACGGGCTTAACAGATGAGCAATGGGAGTAGACATCGTAGTTCGTCTTGTGTCCCAAAAGCTGAATGGGATGAAGAAAGGGACCCTTAGGTGGAGACTCACGATGGAAGCAATGCCTCGGTACGTAGGTTTTAACCATGAAAGAAACGAGTGGCCACTAAAAACACAACAGAACATGGTCTTCCTAAGCTGGACTTGATGGCAGAAGGAGTTGGGGATGAAAGCCATGGGTTCTAGCCACGCCAGAGGCGAATAACGAGAGTCAGAAGTGTTTACTTGGACGTAAGAGTTAGGATGGATTCTGAGAAATGGATCTCTGGGTAGGATCAGGCGAAAGAAGAAGACATCAACTTAATCCGTGGGCTCTAGCCGCAAAAGAGACATGCGTCGGGTGGACGCTCACGAAACAGGCTTCGACTCAAACCGTAGGTTCCAGCCACGAAAGAGACAAGCAACGGGTGGACATATAGGAAAGAGGAAGAAGCTTCAACTCGATACATGGGTTCTAGCCACAAAACATACAAGTGTCAGATAGATGCACACGAAAGAGGCTTCGACTCAAATTGTAAGTTCTAGTCATGAAAGAAATAAGCGACTGGAGGACGCAGATGAGAGAAAAGCTTCTACAAAATTCGTGGGTTCTAGCCACGAAAGAGGCAAGCCACGGGTGGATGCACACGAAGAAACTTCGACTCCATATGTGGGTTCTAGCTACGAAAAACACGAGCAGGTGAAGTCAATCACGTCTTCCAACAATTGTGAGGATGCCTTGACGAAAAAAAGGAGTACATGGAGTAGGCTCCCGAAAGAAGAAGAGGCTTGACTCGATGCGTGGGTTGTAACCACGAAAGAGTATAAACAGCAGAAGGGTAGAGGTAACCGGTGGTCTGGTCGGAGAGATGAAGCAACGAAAAACAAGCTGACAGGGACGGTCAGTGAAGGTAGATGATTCGGTCGGCGAGTGCAAGGTGAACGGCAAGCAGTCAAGAAGGCTGAATGATGGAAAAAGCGACGAAGCGACTATCGAAGATAGCTACTTCAGAACAAAAGATGCAATGCTGTCGTGGCAAAGTCTTTTATGGGAGGGCTGCGCACATGGGCAGTTGGGTTATCAAGCTGGCCGGATCCACGGACCTTAAAATCTCAAGCATGTAAGGAGCATCATGAGAAAATAATGCAAAAAATTCACAAGCATTGTATATTTTCTATCAGCAACAAGAAATTTATACTTTCAACCTTCGAGCCTTGGAATGAAACTTGGCAAATGTTTTGGTCCGAACCAGATGGTTCTCTACTTACCGCCCGCATAGCCCAGCATGGAATAATGGAATAGGACCTTGATTCTATTTTGTTGTTTTTCGGAACCCGAGGTAATGATTAATAGGGACAGACGGGGCATTAGTATTGCGACGCTAGAGGTGAAATTCTGGGACCGTCGCAAGATGAACTACTGCGAAAGCATTTGCCAAGAATGTTTTCATTAATCAAGAACGAAAGTTAGAGGTTTGAAGGCGATCAGATACCGACCTAGACCTAACAATAAAATAACCGACCTAGTTAAAACCATAAGTTCTAACCATCACTTCAAACTTGTAACGTTATTCAACTGCAACAATTTCTAATTTAGGCTACACTGAATATGTTCCAAAACCTTTTTCCAAACAGCTTCATCCAAAAATGCCACAAGTTTGTCATTTTTGTCATTCACGTATAATCAATCAACTGCAACAATTTATAATGTAGGCTACAAATAAAATTTGTTCCAAAATATTTTTCCATAGAACTTCATCCACAAATGGAACAAGTCCATCATCCATGTAAAATTCAACTGCAACAATTTCTAACTCATTCTACCGGTAATATAAATTTAAAACTTTTTCTAAACAACTTCACCCAACAATTTTAGAAATTTGTCATTCACGTAATATTCAACTGCAACAATTTCTAATTTAGGCTACCGTTAATGCGTTCCAAAAACTTTTTTCAAACAACTTCATCCGAAATTGCTGCAACTACTACTTCACCATCCATGTAAAATATGTGTTCATTGCTCGATCACTGAACATGTCCTTGAGAGATGGTTAAGTTGGAAACTCCGATTTTAGATCATAAATATTATTCTGCACACATCTTACATAAGTTGACTACTATAATATCTTGACAAAGATTTAGCCTTCCTAAAATTTTGCTATATCTCAAATGGCTACTAACCCTTTAAAATCCTAAAAGATGTACTTAACCTAAAAAATTTATTTTATTCCATTTTCAGGTCAATGCGTGGATGCCTTCTGATGACCTCATGCAAATTCAATACCGGGTTATGAAGGACAGAATATTATTTTATGAGTTTGCTAATCTACACTTGACGGTTACTGAGGTGTGTAGGATTTGTGAACTGATTTTAGATCTAAACTGTAGATCTTTTAATGGAGTCATGAATTAGTATCAGTAATGAGTGAATAGATGTATGATCATGCTACAGGCTTTCACTGATAACATAATCCTAACAATCACTTAATTAGAAGCACTGATTGGTTCGTCAACTGTGGTCAAACAACAAATCTTGAACAACAAAAATGTATCTAGCTATTCACAATCTTCAGAAATTTCGATTATTTCAGATACCATTCTCCAGTTTGCATGTGCTTTATTTCCAGATTATCACCATACTTTTTTTCGTTTTCATTGTTACAAAACTCATCTGTTAATCGAATACAGCATTATTGGTACAGCACTGTTGTAAGACAGCATTGTTGTAAGTATCACAATAAATCACTTATTGGTATACTTTTACAGATCCTTTGCTATTCCGTCAGCGTTCGTATTGTTGTAAGTGTCAGAATAAATAACTTATTGATTGATTTCTTTATTCGAGTCTAAAGACCGTAATGTCACTCACTCGTAATCTACTTAGCCTACTTAAACCTAGTAATACTGTAGTAATAACTTATTACTGTAGTAATAACTTATTACTGTAGTAATAACTTATTGCTACACTTATAACAATGAATTATAACACCGTTGTTGTAATAACATTATAGCGGCACATGATTGTTGAACGCCAGGGAGAAAAACAATGGCCGATACCAAGAAAAATGACATGAAACAACTCGAATTCATCGCAGAAACGGAAAAACGTTTTTAAAGTATGGTGATAAATTAGTTATTGGCACAATTTGGCAAGAATGGTCCCTTTGCAAGTGATTTATTGTGATAGTTTTTCTTCCTCGACTATTAACCCCTCGACTAAGCCTCGGTAGAACAAAACTATCATAATAAATCACGTATTGCAAAAGTATGCCAATAACCAACTACTTAATATTCATAAACAAACTAAATTTATTTCCTTAGGGAAAAATAATTCATTTGTGCATTCCACAAGAATTTCCTTCATTCTTAGCATTTACATAATATTTACAATCCCTAATATATGTATGACAAGATTTAGATTAGGGGTTTGAATAACATCTCTGTAATGTGTGGTGCAGTGGCAACCCGGACCACTGCACTGTGACTGAGGTTGGCGCTAATGACCAAGTTGTCGACGCGCCATTAAGCCTCAATCCCCCCCCCTAATATATGTAAAGAATGTAAGATTAAATTCGTTAGAAACCCACGTGGCCACAGACACCGCAGGAACGTAAATTCAGTTCAACATTACATAGTCGATAGGGGGGGGGGGATTAAGGCTTAATGGCGCGTCGATAACTTGGTCACGACAGGGAATAGGGAATCATGTAGTGTGAAAGTAGTACAAAATTAAATATATTGGCGAACTAGGTCGATGGGGAGGCCTTGGCATGTCATGAGTTGACATATATTGGATAAATAGGAAACCAAGCAAAGCAAGCCTGTGATGTGTAAAGAACTCGTGACGAATTAGAAAAACAGGTCGACAAGGAGGCTTGCAGCATTCCTGCAGTAATGTAAAAGGTGGAAAATGTATTCTAAAAAATAGGCTGACAAGTTAGCATGTCACATATAAAGGGTGCAAAAATGTATTTAAAAAAATAGGCTGACAAATTAGCATGTCACATATAAAGGGTGACTAAAGTGAGAGAAGCAGGCTGACAAGGAAGCCTTGGTTGTGAAGCCGGGAAAATATCAGTGAAGTTTAGAACTTACCTACATTCGTTTGTTGAAGAGTGACTCTAGGATGTCAGGGGTTCAAAAACTTCTACCTCAATAAGGGTCAACAGTTGCAATGATGGCATCCACGAAATACGGGACCAATGTCCTAGCTTGAACTTGAACTTGGATTTGATTAGTTCTTGTATTTCCAAATTCTCTTAAAAATCTGACTCAACTTCCGGATTCCCATCTGACAACATGTAGTATCATTTACAATGTAAATATTTTTAAAAATTTTAAAGTTTTAGGCCTGGACCATGCCTGAACTGTGTTGTTTTTATGGATTTGGTAACTCGGCAGATACTGTCATGAATTTTTTTAATTTTTGTTTTAATTTCACCTGAAGACGGGAGGTTGACTTTCCAAAACGTAGTGTTTTTAAATTGTGCACAATACTGGCATTTACTCATACTTATCGGCTACAAGTGCTATAACTACTCAATTATGGGCTACTGGCATGATTCAATATGTTCCTGAAAGGAGTAACGTCCTCAGATTTCTTCAGCAATACTCGAAGTGTATGAATGAAGGTGTTGAAGAGGATAGAAAACTGATAGGGCCGAATTTGGAAACCTCTTAAGGATATAGGAGCTGTCTTGTAATTCTGGCAACAGTATAGCCGATGTGTGAGTGAAACTTTGTATCAACATGGATACCAAAATTAGTGTGAGATGTATGATGGTACTATTGGAGATATTGAAGGGATCAACGGGATAGTTGTAGCCAAAGTGGAGAACAACACACCTTGGTACGGTTGAGGGAAAGTTATTGTGAACCTACGTCGGAACTTCATAAGAAGGATGAATGAAGTAAAAAGTTTGAGGTCATTGGCATAGCTGACGATTTCCGAGATGACGGACAGAGGTAAATCAGAGGTAACGTAGAGAGGCAAAGTTCCGAGAACAGACCCATGTGGGATACTGGAAGTTACCGTAAACCATGGAGCTGAGAAACCACAAAGAATGATCCTCTGCCATCTAGCGTAAAGATAGCAGTGGATCCATAAAACATCAGATGCAAGGGAAACCAAGGGCACTAGTGAGTTTAGCGATGAGTTCATTGTGATGAACGGTGTCAACGGCTTTAGTGAAGTGAATAAAGATAAGGTCGCATGGGATGCGATGGACAATGAAATCAGTGATACTACGGAAGGTATGAAGAAGGTTGGTGAGGCAGGAATTCCCTGGAGGAAACCATGTTGTGTGACAGGGGCGATGCTAATGTCGACACACTGTGTTATGATGTAGCAATAAACAATGTGCTCGACAATTTTTGAAGCAATGGGCAGAAAACTAATGCACCGTTAATTATATGAGAAGAACCACTCTAAAGAAATGGAGTAATACTCCCATCTTATCAAAGTCAGGGAAAAGTTCAAGCGCAAAAAGAGTTCCACAAGATAATTAAAAATGGTGTGCTCACGATGTCAACAGTTTCTCAAAAGAGGAGGGGTCACATCGGTTCTGCTGAAAGTATCCTGTTTACCACTCGACAGTGTTTCATTAACATCAGCCAGCTCAGGTGGGATTGACTCAGGGTCAGTGAATGAAAATAGAGATGGGAGAGTGGTTTTCTGAAAAGTGGATTTAAAATAAGAGTTGAGTTTGGTGGCAGCATCACCAAACTTATGGAGGTATGGTAGTTAAAACGGGGAAAGATTGGATGGACCTTAGCTTAAAAACGGCAAGGGTAATTTCCCGATTTACTGTGGATGAAGATGAGTATTTGCTCGCCTACCACTTGTAATGAAATGCACGTGACCTCACTCCCCATGAATCACTAGTATTATAATAATAATAATAATAATAATAATAATAATAATAATAATAATATAGGTTTGTTGCAAATGCAACCGGAGCAACAAGGACCGGGTGGTCACTGACTGCCGTCCGATGTTAAAACTAAAAAAAATATTTTAAATTATAAACGTTAAACAATTAAAAGCTTTAAAACAAAGACGGTGGCTTGGCTGCAGAGGAAGGGTTGATGGTAATGGGTTGGGGTCACTAATGCCTTACCACCAAGGTTAGACCTACCAGGGACACAATGGTCCCCGATGGCATCGCCGAACGTGAGGGGACCATTCACCATTCACAATACACCGTATCCTTGGGTGTATTGTATCTGCTCAAGAATGGAAAATCAGAAAACGTTCTGCAGAAAATAACTTATGACTTAGGATCAGGTTCAGAACAAAAATTTCAGAATAACAGATATAAACATGTTTCCGTTACCTTTTGCTCTTAAATGTCAGACTTTCTGAACGGCATTTAAAACTTCGGCTTTTGAGTCCAAACTGGTATGGTTTTGGCCCTTGGTTTCAAAGGACGAGGATTCATTTCCCATTCACACAGTCAGACATTTAAGTCCAAAAGGCAACGGAAATAGGTTTGCATCTGTATTCATTTACAGTAGTATAAGCCAGAGACCTTCGAACATTCTATTGAATCGGTCTCAGTATTAAGGAGCAGCACGAGAAACGGTGCGAGATTTAACATCAAAACTCAAATGCCTCTGACATCACTGCTCCCGTGTCCTGCCATTTTTCTGATTCTTCCATCTCATTGGCTGTATATTTTGCTGATGAATTGACACGAAATGAGACTAACAAACGAACGAATACTCATCATCAAATGTAAGCCGGACCATTCCAACTACTTAAATTGTTTCAAAGTGCACTAAGCTACCAGTCCAATCGACAACGTGAGTGCAAATCGCCACGTTTATTATCAGATGAAGAGCACCATCACAGGCGATCATCGTAAAAGCCATTGTTTTGGTTTCGAAGTAATGACGTACCAACTCTCATCTTCGGTAATCTCGTAAAATTTGTCGTTTTGTTTTAATAATGTGTATTTCAACGTTCAGTCAAAATTGTGCGAATCAGATATTTCTTAATTATTCATTAATTTTGTTAAAAACAACTGGCTAGTTGAAACAAATCTATTTGTTGGATTAAAAAACCAAGAGTCGAGGATGGGTTTGGGAGCAAAGACGTCACCTACTGAATATTGCGCATGTATACTTTATCAGAGAAATAGCTGTGCTATAGTGCAGACTCATTCAACTGAGTGAACCGACCCGATAGAACGGTCGAAGGTCCCTAGTATAAGCTTCAAATTGGTAGGCATAACACATGACATGACAATGCCATGTATTGAATTCCTTCAAGTAGGATATGAGCCACAGCGATTGCCCAGACTGATACCCTTGTACAATCAACAAACGGTTGGTTCCCCTAAGATGGTTTACATTTCAGACTTTAAAAAGTGTGGGGCGAGCAATTATACTTAAGAGTTTACAGTAGATACAGAGCTACATTGTTCAAATCATCATTCGTTATTGTCGAGCAATATACAGAAGATAATACATTAGGTATGTCATACTTTGGAGGAAAGATGCGCTCCCAGCCATAGCCTTGGTGCCTGAAGGGCAGAGGGAAAGTTTTGCGACATAATTCCAATCGTAAATTCCTAGGATTTGTTGCATGCTGCAGCGGAAATGGGAACGAGGTATCAAAAGGTCCTTTTCTTCCCCAATATTCCTGGGGTATCCGGGGTCAGGCTTGAACCCAGGATCACTGGCGTATAAGTAGTCATGCAAGCCATCTGGTCTCCTTCACGGATTATGATGTAATACTGTGTTCGCAATGGTATGAACAGGAAGGAAAAGCCATGGCAGCTCGATTACTGATACGTAAGTAAAGATGTAAAACTATTTCAGTGCCTTTTGGACTTAAATGTCGGACTGCCTGAGTGAAATTGAACCCATAATTTTTGAGACCAAAAACCGAACCCTACCCGGTTTGGTCTCAAAGGTTCTAGAGTTTTATTCCCGCTCAGTCAGTCTGACATTTACGTCCAAACGGCAATGGAAGCAGGTGTCTTTTGTATTTATTTACAATGGTCTAAGCTTCGTATTGAGAGGCCATGCCATGACAATCGCAGGTATTGCATCCCTTCAAGCGTGACATGAGCCACCATGATTGCCCGGACTAATGTCCTTTTATGATCAGATGATAGTTGGTCCCTCCTCTATCAAAGGTGCAGTCCGTTGTCTTGTTGATGTGTTGTAAAGCGTGCAGGATTAAATTTATTGTAAAAAGTACAGGCTTAAAGTGCTACATTGGAGCACTATTTCATCAGGGAAGCCTGCAGCATATTAGCCGTGCAAGATTAAATACATAGGAGAAATTTGTCAATAGGAAAACCAGTAGCATGTAAAGGGTCCAAGATTAATTATACTATAGGAGAAACAGGTCAACATGAAAGCACTGAGTGCAGGATTAAACATATAGGATATAGAAGTTACGAGGGAGCCTGCCGCAAGTAAAGAGTGCAAGATAAAATATATTGAAAAAACAGCTCACCAGGAAAGCCTGCAGCATGTAGTGGGTACCAGATTAAAAATTTTGTATCAACTAGCCTCCCAGGAAACCTGTGGTGTAAATGCATGCAAGTTATTAAACTCATCCTAATAATTGGTTGCCAGGGAAACCCACAGTGTGTAAAAGGTGCAAGATAAAACGAATGAACTTCTTAAATTAATCCTATAATTCATAATTTTTCTTTGTACGTTTTCAAGAACTTTTTCCGAAATACACGTCATAATCCATGCGCTGATGGAGATATTGTTTCAAGATGCTTTCTCAACTGTTTTGAACGCCGTATTTATGCGAGTCAAAGTATTTTATGCAGGTACGTTTCGGAATTTTTTTTCCCTTTATGTGTTTCTTTTTCTCTTTCTTTCATTATTGAAAAGGTAAGGATTGTGTAAAAAGTAAAAAAAGTAAAAAATAAAGTAAATAGCAGTCCCATTCCAACCTGCAAGATTAGGGCAGGGGCAGTTGCTCAATTATGTCTAAACTGTACAAAAGAGTGGTTTGAAATAAACACTTATTTTCAAGATAAACACGCTAGATATTTACATCAATAACGCGTAATAGATTTGACTAAGTATTTACACACATCTGAGGAATAAATAGGCGTACTAGACCAAAGATTGGCTGACAAGAGACTTTAAAAACACTAACGTGTTTAGTTGCAGACTTAAAAACCTAATATAAAGCCTAGCCTTTAGTTTGTAATATGTTACTAATACTTACGTGAAACACAGATGAGAAGTAAGACTTTAAAATGCAGAGATTGTGCTTTTATTACAAGTCATGGTTTAGAAACAAGTTGTGTTTACCGAAAAGTTTTATGTTTAACAAGTGTTGTGAAACATGCTGTTTTTAAATGAAAGCATTAACGTAACTGTTTTAGTTTAAGTAATTTTGTTGCTACATATGTTTTAAACGCTTGTTTTGCAAACTGGATGCCAGAGGCATATTTTATGTCATCACGTCAGATAATTTGCATCATTAAAAAGGAATAGATTTTGAGTCAACTATTTTCAGGCATCCGATAAAAAAATAGGGTTACTGATACAACACAAATTAACCAAGTCATTCAGGGCCACCGAAGAGGGTGTGGCAAGTAGGACGCTTTATCCCAGGCTCGGCAAGTCCGTGCCAAGAGAAGCCGAGGCCATCACTACACCCAGAGCAGATTAAGGGGTTTTCAGGCCATGGGCCCAAATCTTCGAAGAAACGGAGAACAACAGGGGACTCATGGTAGCGCATGAGGGATTAGGAGGCAGAGAATTTTTTTTTAAACTGATCTTTGCAACATAAACCAACATAAGGCAGGAATAGTGCACGAGTTCTACATAATTGGTTTGATCCCCATCTGAGGACAACACCCTTTGCGACACTTGACAACCTGTTTCACTTTGCTCATCCTGAGAGCACGAAGTTCTGGCCAGGATTTGACCTCGTCCAGGACTTATGAATACCCATTTGAATCCCTGCTGGGATTCAGGTAAAAGCCCAATTACAGCCACGGAAAGTCATCCGATGGGTATTCGCGGAGGATCAGTTGTCTTCAGTTGGCTCAGTTTTTACCCCAAAGGACAGTAGGTATTGTTGAGAAAAACTTTTCCATTTTAAAGCAACAACGTGCTCCCACTTTTTAAAAATAGAATTTCTAAAGATGAAATAATGATGATACCTTTTATTCAATTTTGTCCAAAACAAGAAGGTATTATTGGAGAAGTTGTCTCATTTCAATTAAGCACGCTCCATTTTTCCCCTTTATTCATGGACCCTTTGGACCTTTTTGTCCTCAAATTCAGGACCTTAGGGACACTTTTGCCATGAATTTCACTTTTGGCCTTTAATTCAGGATCTTATTGCCACTCATCGTCAAATTCTGGACTTAGGAAATTTGTTGACCCCGCCCCACCACTCCTGATTTCTTAACTAGTTGTTTTGAAAAAAAAAATTTAGTTAACGTTTCTGCATTAACATAAAAGGATTTGGAAATCGTGGTGGCGATGGGCCAAAGAAAAAGGGCTACTGTCGTATCAAACAGCCAACTCAGTTTTTCCACCTCAAGTTTTAGTTTAGAACTACACCCGATTTTCATGAAGTTTCATAGTTTTCGTTTCTGTGTTAAATAAAAAGGTCTCATAAAAACGGCTAACAGACAAAGGACTGCTGGCAAATCAAATGATTTTTTCGAAGTTATTTTACATTGCGACTTTAAACGACGGAAACTTGATAGGGCCCTTAAGTTTTGTTTTATACACATTTTATTGACGTTTGTGCTTTACCACATGCTTTTTAACCCATGGTAGTAATGGGCTAAGCCAGCGTTCCCATCCTCTACCCCAGATCCTGTGAGAAGTGACACCCCAATCCCCAGGAATAAAAACCAAACACCTCCTAATATCGGTACCAACCACAGGTTGTGATGGGTTTTTGTTTATTAATATATCAGTACTTTGCCACTTCCGTCCCCCCCTCCAAAAAAAAAAAAAATGACTTCAAACGAAGACAACTCGGCGGAGATACAGTTCTGTTTTGCACATATTGTAATGGAGATCGCGGTCAATAAACTTGGCGGCAGCCAGTGTTTTGTGTGCTTGTTGGTTTCTGGCCGTTAATTACTGTGCTCAAGTTATCTAGTTACTTGCTTTTGATCTGTCTTTCATTAATTCACGGCCTTTAAATCAGTGTTAATTAGCAACCCCCCACCCGCCCCGATATTTGGGTTAGGACAAGTGCAAGTTCCATGTATGATGAATTATTGTTGTTACGCATTGTACTTGAAGTGTGGGATTGAGCCAGGTGTAACCATGTGTGAATGTTCGTTTTGTGCACCGTAGATTTGGGTGACTTTCAACTTCAAGTTAAATTTTTTTAAACGGAAAAATCGTTCACCTTTTTTCCATCAGCCACCAATGAGGTATTTATAAAAGGTGAAAATATCAGAGGATCACCCACCATCTTGGCTTGATGGCTGGGTAAGAGAAGATTTGCTGTCAGAAATTATACCGTACGTTAAAAAAATGAGTTACAGGGGTACCAAATTACGCTTCCAATGGTGCACATACAACTTTTGATTGCAGAGGCGTTACTATGGGCATTACTAAATCGTGCATTATGTCAGTAAAGGCCAGAGTGTTGGCATGAAAATTGATATTCTGAAAACCAACAAGGTGGGTATAGTTTGGACAGAAGTGGCTCATTCAATGTAATTCCAAGTTCAGAGTTCGAAAATGGGATGAATTTATATGGTTTTTTTTTTATCTTTTTAGGTCTTATTTAAAGTCAAATTATAATAGAGGCACGCCCCTAACTTTTTTTTAGCAATTTATATGATTTTCTATGTGCTTTTGAAATAAATTTGTAATTAATTAATGAAAGTTATTTGTTAACTAATTTTGTAAAAAATCCTGTGTGTGTCCTGAGTGTCAGCCAAGCTTGATAAAAATTGGAAATAACTGCAAACAACACGTTAAAGTGAGGAATTACTGTCTACAAAATCACCCCATTTGGAGGTGACTTTGGACAGGGCACTTTTAAAAAAGTACATTTTACAAATTTTAAAAAAAATCAAAACCTCTGTTAATTGTAGCCAAATAGGGCTCCACTGGATATGAGGAAAGAATTTTTTTCGTTTTTGAGATGATGGCAGTGTAACCTCTTTCAAAATCGTCCAAAGTCACCCCATTCCATGGTAAATAGAAACACCATTTCCGTTTTCTATTCACGGTAAATCTAATTGTTGGTAACGGCTTCGAAAAATAAAAATGTAGCATCTACCCAAAAGCCATGTAACCCAATACATTGGAAATTAAGGCAATGTGACTTGTCTTAGGTTAATTTTCAGATACATTATTGTTTCTTGAAATCTCTAGAAAACTTGTACGGATATAGTATTAATGAATTATGGTATTTTAATTATCACGTGTGAGGATCTTTTTAAAGTCGCGTAGCCTACGAATGTCGGGCAATTTTGGTGATCTTTGGGGAGAGACATCTCCCAGTTTTTTTTTATATTAATTCATAATGACGTGTATTTTCTCAAAGTCACTGAAACTGAGCACACGTTGGAATTCGGAAACTGTGTTTTAAAATTCACGAATTAGTATGGGTGGAGATTGGTAGCCATTGTTTCCCCGAAGGCCTAGCGATGTGATGGTCAAGCCCAAGGAAAGTGGTCACCGGATTGGCCACTTCAATCGACAATCTGCAAACAGTTCAGCAGCCAACCAAAGTGGACTAGCTCTCCTCAGCCGCCATTCTAGGTGCCTGTAGAGTGTAGATCCACCTGTTTTGCTTAAATAGCTAGCTAGGGCATTTGCGGTATCGCTTCTGCCACCTGGATAATAGTGAAATCTATACGTGTCTTGCAGGAACATGCTACGATCGTAGAATAGCCGACTAGCAGAGACTCCACTTGAAAGTATGGTAGTTAGATGTTAGGCTTCAACATCTAACTACCATGGGTATGTAAAGTCAATCAATGTTGAGCTGTTTGCATTTAAATTAGTGTCCTTAGGCAACCCACTCCATAGAAGAATGGGAAGATGTCACTGTTAAAGTTTGAAATTCTTCTCAAAATTTCACACAGACTTCATGCTGGAAATCCTAAAAAATTTGAGTACGATTCAAAGATGGTTCAAGTGAGCTGTTTGAACTTTGTGAGAATCTTTTTGACCCGAATTTGAACTACTGAAAGTAACGAACTGTAATTAACGAACTGTAAATTGCGTGACGATGTCAGGCTTAGCACCTTGCACTGAATACCACCTTTCTGCCAGCTTAGAATTTGAGTTTGCAAATATTGTATTGGTTTTCAAATTCCTTTTTGTTTGCAAATATCACATTTGTAAACCTTGCCAATCTGGTTGCAGCCAGCTGACGTTAACAAACTTAAAGTTTTACCGTAAATCACAGAGTTAATTTCCATGAAGACAAGGCAGTACTAAGTGGGGTTTTACTTCCTCAACTTTTTTTTTAAACCCATGTTAGCAACCTCCCCTTTAAAAGCCACAAAATGGTTTAAATGCCACAGCGTCATTAACTTGGTGATTTATGGCAGTAATCACAACCCTGGCTCCTCCAATAGTTGAATAATGTACCCTCTTTCTACACACGTATTCCCTATGTTTTCAGATTGCCCTTTATGGTGGGATATGAAACCCTGCCTCCCTGCAATGATCAACAAGCAAAAATTGTTGCGCCACCAATGAGGATCTATCTAGAAGTCAGCTATAACGAAGAACAATGCTTATGTCCAAGAAAATGCCATTCGGTCTTGTACACCATAGGACGCGAAGACAGTAACCTACCAGATGTCATGAACAGACCCGCATTCATCAAGGATATCAGCATCACCATTCCTCAAAACCGTATAGAAGTTGCCAGAGAAGTTCCATCATACACTATTTTTCAGCTTCTGGCTGATCTTGGTGGAACATTAGGTTTTTACTTTGGTCTAGGAATATTGCAAGTGTTGGAATTAACAGCAGCAATGTTTCAAAAGCTAAGTAGGTGCCTTGCTTTGAAGTAAACAGGTTGAACTATTTTTACGCTTACTTCGTATAATAATGACTAAAGATCAAGTATGCTGATTGCTGCTAAATGCTTTAAGTGTAAATGACCAGGATGATTCATCGAACATGTGACAGCGCAATAACTACAGAAAAATTGAATAAAGCTAACTACAGTCAACAGTTACACACAACTAAATTGTATGTTGTGAACTTCTATACTACTCACTTTTCTGGATTAGCCACAAGACATGAGTAAGGGGTATTTCACAAGATGTTTCCATGAAAGCCATGGTAACATGCTGTGCACCATGGCGCTCTCGTCAGTGTAAACATCTTTGCTTAAATCGATAAGATGATGAAAATAACCGATTTGAAAACGGTGGGCCTTCCAAAGTACAGATCGAGTTTTTTCCTCTCTCTATTTTGAAGTGATATCAGTGCGGTTACACAATTTTACAGTTTTCCAGGAAGACCACTGGATATAGACCTACATATTATATTAGGTATATGTTCATAGGCACTGGCAGTCCTACAACCGTGTGAATAAAAAAAAATCCTACGGAAGCCAAGAACTTGATGTTTATCTTTATTCTTTTATTTATTTCCTTATTCCGTTATTATTATATTCAATGAGCAAGGAAGCATTGACCAATTAGAACTTAGTTTTTGGTTTATGGTAGTTGTATACTGCATGGTTGCACTTGTTTGGCTTTTGAGTTGCAAAACTTGACTGAGTGTTTCAGTTTATCAGCAACAGAGTACTGCAGGCAATAGTGTACGAGGGAATGAGTGGCACTGTATGAACGTAACAACGAATTGTTTACAAGAATGTTTATTGCATCGGCCCATAGTGACTTTGATAAGATTTTTACCAGTAAGCCAGTGGTGGATAAATCCAAAATATCTAGGGAGAAGCTTTCCTGCTGTCGGCCTTTGTTTTTGGATGACCCTTCCAACCGAATCAACACACCGAGGTCTACCTAAAATCAGGATGAACAATAACGGTGCGGGGTCCCTGCATCTTCCATTAGGGGATTCCAATTTGCGTGAAATTTCACTGACTAATGGCACATGTCACACAATCATTATCATATGTTCATCTGGGGACCAATATTGACGATTTAAAAAAAGGATCTGTAATGTCATGAATATATATCCCAAGTAATTATTGAATTAGGTTCTCTGTGTAGGTTCGAACACGTCAGTTTAGACTCGCCAACAGAGGATTCTTAAGAAAATAACTGGGGTTATACTGATATCCCAAATCTATTACCGGATGTTTATGTAACCCTAGGTGGTGTGGTGATAACGCCATTTAATAGTGTGCAAAGGTAATCTGATAAATTTGTGCAAAAATGTGTCTTATATTTGTTAATATGTGGAATGAAGCAGACAAAACTACTTGGCAGCAGACCAGCTGCATCTTATAGTTTAGGCAAGAGGTGCCGCACAAATGCTACAATATACAACTTTTCTTTTGATTACACTCGCAAGACATTGGAAAACTTGTAGGATAAAAGGGCTACATACAGTGCCACTTATTGCATGATTTACCCCACCGTCTTATTATATCATAGAACATAACTCACATACTCTATCCATGGTAACTTGTATGAGCAATAGTGTTTTTTTTTTTTTAAGTATAACAGTTTCAGTGCTCGTAGTCTAGTGAAAAGGTGTTTGAATTCTTCCAGGATTTGATGGATGCTAAGTTCAATTTTATCTTTGTGGCCAAAATGCGGTTTCATGGCGGCATCAAAAAGGCAATGCTGCTGAGCAATTGTGGCTTTAGTATAAGTAGGTATAACCATGCTTCAAGTCGTGGTGGGATTCTGGCCACTTCCATGAATAAACTGAGACCTCATAGACTGTTATTCTGACCAAAGCCGATTTGAATTGGTGGGGGGGCGGGGGTTATTTAGGAATTATCGATGCCCTTAACCAGCATTCATTATTCTTGAAGATTTTACTCATTCTTGCATAGACTGGTATAGTTAAACAAATGGAATTCAGCAGAAATTCTTGGATTACACTGCCAAACTCGATTTTTGTACTGCTTGCTAATTAGCCAGTATGGTCACTGCTAAACTTAACATTAATGCACCCTCGTCTGTTCCTAATGAGCCATTATGTCCTAGAAGTAGAATTTGTGATGAATGAATGCTTACAGAATAAAGTCAGTTACGTCAATTAAAAAGGCTTGTATCAAACTACTAATGTAGAAATCAATTGGAATTTATTTATTGCAAATCTGAAAAGTCGCTTATTGAAGTCTATTAAAAATGGATCACTAAGTACGTAACAAAAACATTTACCTTCAGAATTGCAGAGTGGAAAATCATGAAGAAAAGTATGGCATTTATACAAATGAAAATCGTAATGACAAAAACAGGCAAAGTGTAACTATATCAAAATCAAATACTCCAGTATGGTTCGCTGGTTAGCACGTACCAACGAACATAATATTATAAAGCATGGCAGTTTGTCTTGGCTCTCAGATTTGTTTGCGATAGTACAAAAACATAATGTAAACGCTCTCCAATTAGAAAACTAATCTTCTTTTGGTGAATGATTTTGCTAAGTCAAATGCACTTTATATTGTATTGTATGCTGGACACAAACAATGCATCAATGATGTGTGACGATGTTGAGGTCAATTCGTGTTTGATTCCTAAAGCAATGGTCGCATTTAAGCTAAGTATGGTTATTTGGACCTGACATAGATTTTGGCTGATTGTTATAATGAAATTATAAATCGGGTAGACAAACATTTACCACATATTTTTGTCTGGAACCAACATACTACAGGCCAATTGCCATAAATTGTACTGCTTGCAAAGATAATGGCAAGGATTATTAAAAATGCAATGTGGGAATTTGTCATTAAACTTAACGATGACCAATTTGGTTACAGAACAAATTCTTCAACTGTGATGAAATTACTTACCGTATTTGATGAATGTCGAGCAATTTGAATGAGGGAAACCAACTGATGTTTTGCTTATATATTTTGCAAAGGTCTTACAGGTTTTAATACACTGCAAACTACTGTTTACATTAAATTCACTTGGATTTGACAGAAAATCTTTGAGTTGGTTGAGTGCATTTCTTATTGGCATGATGCAATGTGTTGTCGTTGTTGACGCATCGTCCGAAAAGCTACCAGTTGACAGTGGAGTTCTTTGTTAGTCTATTCACAGTTCTTTATAATAACGATTGCCTTTTATAATAAAAATTTAAAATTTGAAATAAAAATTCCTGATGATTTCGCTTTTTCGGGGCGGGTGAGTGATTGCTTTCACATACATGATTCCTCAAATTTAATAGGTAGCTGGTCCAAATTGGGCAACTACCAATATCTTGCAGAAAAAAACTCTAAAACTAAATATAGCTTAAAAGGTACTGAATTTTCTAAATTTGACAACTTTGGGCATTTGTGTCAATTCAGATATGAAACCAGCTTTGCATATTAATCATATTGTATGCAAAGCTACACAAACAGGGGAGTTATTGAAAGATGTTTTACGTATGATCATATTCCAATACTTATATGGGCTTAGAATGTGTACACCTGACCCATTCTAGAATACACTTCTCAAGTTTGGTCCCGTCATCTTCTGGGTGATATTCAGCATTTAAAGTGTTCAAAGACACCTCACTAAATCTTGTTAGGGTTTTTATTCAGAAGTTAAACCATTTACAGAAGTTGAACTAAGATTATCTAGAATTGTGGTGGCTACATGCTGCCCTGAACGACACATTTCCTATTTTGCACAGACATACTGCATTGGTTTCATGCCAATTTTTCGTGCAAGAGAACAGAGTAGAACTAGGAGCCACAAGTGTAGATTGCTGACAAGACAATACTTGATTGTCCAAAATTCTTGTAGACTAACTTGTTCACAGTTTAACAAGTAACAGGGTGGTTAATTTATTTTTTAATAACAGAATGGTTAATGTTTGGAGTGCGTTGCCATGTGATATTGTAAATGTTGCTAACAGGTTGGTTAATGTTTGGAGTGCGTTGCCATGTGATATTGTAAATGTTGCTAACAG
>JAHWFP010269242.1:0-15793 GCA_023313725.1 Lithobius niger
CTTGCCCCTCCCAATACTCAAAATTAACAGTAAAACTGAGCAATTGCAAGAACCTCGAATTTTTTCAATATGCATCATCTTTTTCGTTTCAATCTGGGTAACGTTGATTTATATTAGAATGCTCGAGTCTCAACAAATTCATTTTCGAGCCCAGTCATTCCTCTCACATCCCCCTTCCGGGGGGGGGGGGGAAGCAAAAAATTATTTACGCCTTAACTGAACAAATAAAGTAAAGCATTTGCTGCCATTAACAAAATTTCTCAATTCACCTTCAGACTTAAAAAATTCGTTAGCTTTCGGATCCATTTTCATATATTTTTTCCCCTCCAAACAAAATTTGTGGATGCGCCACTCACTGGATGCACCCTGCTGACAATACATAGACTCTACCAGTTTAGATAACTTTTAATTTTGTAACTTGTAATTTCTTTAATTGTAAGCAAGTTGTGAGCTTAGGGCTCACTTAACAAGTCAGCTGCCAGTGTAAAGGCTAAACACAAACAAAATCAATAAACATTGCATCAATATATGAAGTTGTATATATTGTATAAATATTTTTCCAACATCCACCCCCAGTAGTAGCTAAACAAAACAAAAAAAAATATTAGTACCAAACCAAATTTGCTCATTCAATCAAGTTCTGAAGCTCTCATTTGACCGAGCGAGCAATGCTATAATTCACCAAGTTTTTTCTTCTATAGTCACCGCGCAGAAACCTATATTCTACTTAGTGCTGTACAGGGAAATACTTTGCTGATCCACATGTATGATTTCCTCCCAGTGCTCGGCATCGAATTTCTGCCCACACCCCCAAATAACTGAGGTGGGGAATTTCATCATGTGAACAGTTTCTGCACAAAAGCTCCATTTTCAGAAAATTGGAACCCAATCAGCACCAAACT
This sequence comes from Lithobius niger, assembly GCA_023313725.1. Taxonomy (NCBI): domain Eukaryota; kingdom Metazoa; phylum Arthropoda; class Chilopoda; order Lithobiomorpha; family Lithobiidae; genus Lithobius; species Lithobius niger. The sequence goes on from JAHWFP010269242.1 coordinate 903, forward strand.
GCGAACGTTATTGTGTCCCAAACTAAAAAAAACACAAAACACAGTCAAACAGATATACAAAATCCAAATTCAGTTGCGTGCTCGGCCAATTATCTCGACTGATGGTTGTGTACTTTCAGTAACATAGTGATTGTGTGTTGTATTATACCCAGTAGCATGCACAGAAAGATATCCAAGAGGGCAGGGGGGGTTTTCAGTAAAAGCTGAGGCTTTATTTTTCTGGGGACCTTTTTTTTGCTTCACTCACTTTTTTTTTGGCCCCCATCTTGGTTCTACTGGCTTTCTTTTAGCCCTTTTTAGGGCTCTAGGCCCTTTAGGGCCATTCAAAAGCCACGTGGCCGTTTTTAAAGCTATTTTTTACCCCCCCCCCCTCCACGTACTTAAAAAAAATTACACCTTAATACGTTTTCCACAAATGCGATACCACTGCATATAAAATTTGTGTTTTTGTGCCGTACCGAATTATGTGAGTTGAAAGCGTTTGACACGAGAAACCCAACGTAGTACCCCCATACTCCACTTTCACTTTTAATAAATGCAGCTGTTCGACTTATCGTGTGAAATATTTTCACCAATTTTTTTCGATCTGCAGCGGCCGCTAAACTAAACTTCATCCGAGATTTGTAACTGAGACGGAAGGTAGAAATTGTGCCCCAATTACGTAGGCCATCACTGCATTGAAATGTCCCAATGAAGTACTCGACATTTTCGCCGCACACTATTTAAATGAATTTAGTACGAGTGAGTGAAACACAGACTTACATTGTTGAAGATTTCTACGACAAGCCGCGGTATCTTTCACCACTATGCGGGAAATTCAGTTCGGTTGACTGGGACTGAGACGTTAAGGTCGATATAGGAACAATATAGGAACAATAAGGCTGAATAAGATGCTATGCGTAAAGACTCTTGTACAGTAAATCATCAAGTCATTGGAGATAAGGGCTTTCCCTTCCATGCAAATAGCCACGTGGTTTACTTGGAAACCCCCCTCCCCCATTGTGGTTACTTGTGGCCGAAAGCCGACCTCCCCTTTTTTCCCACTCCCTGGTCAACCACGTGGTTTTTTTAATGGCCCCTTTCTTCTTGCTGCGACCAGCATTTATCATTGCAGAAATGCATGTTTTTTTTCTTCAAAAAGAGCAAAAAACGGCATCTTTTCCGAAAAGAGAAGGGGAATGTCCTCCCTGCTCCTCCCCCCCCCCCCCCTACCCTGTGCACACCACTGGATTATACCTATACAACAGCGCAGTGTTAGTTTGTTCAGGAAGGACTAGCAATGAGAAACCTTACACTAAGCTATGCAAAATAACAAAATCTTGGTTGTAAGATATTGTTATTGCTGTACTCTTTTTCAAGCTTTTTCTGAAAATGGTACCCACTCGGACCGGAAACTTGGATTTTACGACATTCACTAGTTTCTGTACAAGCTGTAGAGTATTCCTTCATTCAATTACAATCATGCTAGTCTCATCCAAAACTATATCACGCGCCATGGCTGTTTGCTGTGACGTGCATATCACATGACTGGGCTAGTCCAATCAGACGGCCAAACAGCCGTTGTTCTCGTTCGTCATTGGCTAACTCATGGTGGCGTCACGGCAAACAGCCATTGCGCATGGTTTAGTATAGCAACTTGTCTGTCATTAAACCTCTTATACATTTTAAAGATTTAAAGCGTTGTTAAGAAAAAGGGGGATCTTATTTGAAAAGAGAATTAGGAAAAGGTTGTTACATTTTTTTGTGGAGCACTAATGTTGACACCCGAATAACCCTACTGATGCATGTTTCCCCGCAGGTAGAAATGAACATCGACGTAGATATCATCAATGACATGAATCCTGAAAAGGACGAGCACTTTGAGATTGAAATTTACGAAGTAACTGGTGGCGCTCAAATCGGCAAGATTAATCGCACTACAATTACAATTACTAACGATGACGGTAAGTAGCGTATATATAGTTTCTGAACCAGTATTAACTTTCATTGCCGCTAACAAGTCACAATGTCGGCAGATTTCAACAACGTCATGAGTCGCGTGCTGATGATGACCAATGCCAACGTGGATGCAATGAGGGTCGAAAAAGAAACATGGGTGGAGCAGATAAAAGATGCCATGAATGTGAATGGCGGCGACTTAGAAGGGGCAACGTGGGCCGACTATCTGTTGCACTTCCTCACCTTCGGGTGGAAGGTTAGTACGAGGAAATTAGTGAGGGATTTAAATTAAATTTTGTACAAGGTTCATACAGCACAGAATTTTGTGATTTAAAAAAGAAAATTTTCAAGTAATGTGTTGCTAGTAATTTACTGAATTGTCCAGTACTGTTGGCTAGTTTCACAATTATTAAGGTTTAACATCAATTAGCTCTCACCCACAAAGATCTCTATGCATGCTGTTGTGCCCTTGTTTGGGCTCGTCAGTAGAGAATACTTTGTGGATGACAGCTAGGGCAAATGACAAGGGCGAAATGGATACGGTTTCAGCAAGCAAAATAACAGAAACGTCTGCTTGTTTCGGGCTGCATTCACCTGTATGGCAGACACCCGGGCCTAGGCGTATTTTTACCAATTGATCATTTAATATCAATTAGCTCTCACCCACAAAAATCTCTAGACAGACTGTTTCGCCCTTGTTTGGGCTCGTCGGTAGAGAATACTTTGTGGATGAGAGCTACGCTACGCTTGCCAGGGCAAATGACAAGGACGAAATGAATACGGTTTCTACAAACAAAATAGCAGAAACTTCTGTTTGTTTCGGGCTCCATTCTACTAAATGGTAGACACCCAGGCCTATGCCTATTTTTACCAGTTGATCATTTACCAATTGACCGTAGGGCAGAATGCAGCCCCAAACAAGCACAAGTTCTGCTATTTTGCTTGCTGAAACCGTATTCATTTCGCCCTTGTCATTTTGCCCTAGCAGGCGTAGCGTAGCTCTCATCCACAAAGTAATCTCTGCTGACGAGCCCAAACAAGGTCGAAACAGTCTGTCTAGAGATCTTTGTGGGTGAGAGCTAATTGATATTAAATGATCAATTGGTAAAAATAGGCCTAGGCCTGAGTGTTAACCATTCAGTAGAATGGAGCCCCACACAAGCAGAAGTTTCTGTTATTTTGCTTGCTGAAACTGTATTCGTTTCGCCTTTGTCAATTATTAAGGTGGATCGTAATGGTTAAAAGGGACAGACTGGGGAATTCGTATTGCGACTCTAGAGGGGAAATTCTTGGACCATCGCAAGTCGAACTACTGCAAAAGCATTTGCGAAGAAGGTTTTCATTAATCAAGAACAAAAGTTCGAAATTGAAAGGCGACCAGATACTGCCATGGCACTAATTGCATTATTTGCGCATTAAGTTGTTTTAAACTGGAAGTAGTTCCTGTGTCACTGGTTATTGTTGCAGGAAGGAATTATCATTAAGAAAAATTCTTGTGAAATGGGGATAGACTTCTTCAGTGTAGCCGATCAAACATTGACATCAAATGTCAGGGCATTTCACAGAATTAAGAAAGTATATACCACTATAGTACAAATTTATGTAAAAAAAAAATAATAACGTTTCTTACTTGGGAATAAAGAAAACCTAACCTAAAAGAGGACATATGCAGTTAAGAGGAATCTAAGAGAATTGTGCAAGAGGATGAATGCTGTTAAGAGGAATGTAAGAAATGTGTAAGAGGCTGTATACTGTTAAGATGAACGTAAGAGAAACGTCTAAGAGGATGTACATTTTTAGGAGGAGTGTAAAGAGATGTTTGGGAAGAATATAAGAGCAATGTGTAAGAAGGTGTATGCTGGTAAGAGGAATGTAGAACTGTGTAAGAGGATGTATGTGTTATGAGGAATAAGAGAAATGTGCACTGTTTAACTTGCATGCAACATACTTACTCGGCAGCTTAGAGTGTAGAGTGAGCTCTTACCCAAGTATTTATAATATAATACTTTGGAACGTATTAACTAACATATTACTATAATATAATATGTTACAAGTACCTTTGTTTGGTTTGATGTGTAAAATAGCTGCCTTGTTATAATATTGGTTCCGTACTAGTACTTTGACTCTGTGTGGCCGTCTGTATTACCAATGTCTTCACTATTGTCTAGATCCTGTTTGCCCTCGTCCCCCCTCCTTCCTTATGCGGTGGCTGGATGTGCTTTGTATGTTCCTTGGCCATGATTGGTTTACTAACTGCCATCATCGGCGACTTGGCTTCCATCTTTGGTTGCTTGGTCGGCCTTCCTGATGCCATTACAGGTAAGAAACAATACCAATTTAGGTAATAACTATTTTTTAATAACATCTACGAACTTGTTACACTTTTGTGCATCCAGTCTTCAATCTTAGAAGAGAGCTGTATTTTGCAGTAAACTTTGTTGCAGAAGTAGGCCTGTTTCCATTTTCCTTTGAACTTAAAGGAGTACTAAACGCTCCGATTGAATATTTTATAGTAAGTTTACGTACTGTAGTTAATGTTATGAGGCATCCAACATTGATAAATATTAGTGCTAAAGCCATACGAATTTATAAAACGCATGGAATGTTTCTAGCAATTGCTGGAGAAAATCTCATTTGACTCACTCGGTGTGACGTCATTTTTCTTCCCGCAGTCCGCAGGTGTCTGTGTGACCTGTGCAAGTGCCAGAAACAAAACAGCGTTGCCTGGCACTAAAACAGCACCTGGTCGCGCGGAATGTGGCATTGCTAGCTGGCTAAAGGTTTTGTCTTTGTTGATTTTGATTGGCAAAATGAAAGCATCCGTGTTTCTCTTAAAAGCTTAGTGAAACGAAGATAGTTTTATTTATTTTGTAGATGTTGACTTCGAATGCTGAGTTGAATTATTTGAGTTGCCTGCACAACAAGCATTGTGTGCACGGCTGTTATTGCATGCTTTACGCTTGGTACCAACAAATTTCTTGTGATAAAGATGACCTAAAATTAACCTAAAATTCATCGCAATAAGTTGCTTACGTTCTGGGAGGTTTTTGGGGGAGGGGAAAAACTGGGATGGATAAAGTCATAAGAGGGGGAAAAGAACGTCATAGATGTGTCTAAACTCACCCATCAACAGATGGGACAGCCGTTCACCCGTCTTTAGACAGGCCAGCTTCCAGTATTCGAAAGGCTTCGTGCACCTGCGGAATTTAAGAAATAATAATAGCACAATATCAGTTGTGATCCGTAGTGCCATTATGGAATAGAGTGAAAGAACCCAATTATGACCTACATAAACATTTATTCTAAGGGGCCTAATTCCACATCTCTCACTTTATTATGATCAGCACATAATCAGTAAACTATCTGTTGAATTGTACTAATACAAAGTAATACAGAAACTAAAGTTAACTATGTCATTTATTCACGAATGGTTTTCTTTCAATAGCAATCACTTTCGTGGCGGCAGGCACTAGTCTGCCGGATCTCTTTGCAAGTAAAACCGCCGCAAAAATGGAAAAGTATGCAGACAGTGCGATTGGTAACGTGACTGGTAGCAACTCAGTCAATGTGTTCCTTGGTTTGGGACTTCCTTGGTTCATTGCCAGTGCATACTGGTTTTCTCAGGTGAGTCTCCCTCCCTAGTACTTATTTTCTTTCATACCAAACTGCGAGCCTTCCCTTAAACCTCGACAAACTATATTGTCAGTGGCAAGTTTCTTGACGCCATCAGCATGCTAACCGCGCACACTAAGACACGGCACAGGATTAGCAGCGTCACTACACCCACTGGAGTCAAATCGATAGGGATGCACCGAATACAAAATTTGCCGAATACCGAATATACAACCGAATAGTTAAACTGCCGAATATCGAATATATAACTGAATACTCAACTTGCTGAATACCGAATTATTCGGTTCTGTGCCGAATAATGGCCGAATAGGCCGAATTATTCGGCCAAATACTTGACCGAATACCTGTAATTTAAACATATTTGATCATTTTTCCTTCTTTTAGAAATGTCAGAAGACAATTCCTCACAAACCAAAAGCTAAATGCTTAGCTAAACGTTTTTACATTCACACAATTACATGAATTTATACTAAAAAATATTCGGCTGAATACCGAATATCACTATTCTGCCAAAATCAGTATTCGGCCGAATACCGAATATCACTATTCGGCCAAAATCAGTATTCGGCGAATACCCAATAGCACTATTCGGTCAAAATCAGTATTCGGCCAAATACCGAGTACTTGAATTGTTGGCCGAATACCGAATAATTACCGAATATTCGGTGCATCCCTACAAATCAACCGATCACGTGCCCAGACAAATAATTGAAACTGGCAATTAAAAAAAAAACTGAAACTGAAGTTAAGTTGATCATGCACCATTCGTTAGATGCACAGAAGCTAACTGTGCAGCAGGCTGTGAATCTGAATGTTCCGATTGGTGTTACAGAGGAATGGAAGAAGCTTGCCCTCAGAATAGTTTGTCGAAGCTCTTAACTACCTTAAGTGAAGATTGTAGATCTCCAAGTAGTTTTGACATGGCCAACAGATTGCACTAGTGTATAATTCCTAGCATATACCAGTCATGCAATACATGCTAGGAATTATTGGTGGGAAGAGGGAGCATATTTTTCCTTGTTTTTCATTGCTTGTTATCCAGCAAACGAGTCTAGTGGTTTGTTGTCCTTCTGGTGAAGCTCTAAGGAAGAGGCACGGTTCGCATTGGTGCCTAGACACGGACATGACTGTGAAGTTGGTCACTGTTGATGTGAAGTAACACGAGTTATAGATGAAATTTGGCCATGTCGCCAGCGTCTTTTGAACACTTGAAAGACTTTTTACATTTACTGACATTAATTTTGTTCTGTATTGTTAAAGAACAATTTCACAGATTTTTACTTGCACATAGTGTCCGTGGCCTATCTTGAGTTCGCCCCAGAACGACACAGATAATGAATTGTATGTTTTTGGTAGCAGAGTGCCTTGTTGGTATCCAAGATGGTTACAAAAACAATGGCGGCCGTCGGTTAATGCCGCCCCCTCCAGGAAAACGTAGCTGCTCATAAAATATATCTGCAGGACTCAAGATAAACCGCGCACACAATAGTAACGTTGGATAACGTACACGAAAGGATTAGTGGGACCACGTTGCACACGTTCGATACAACAATTTCATTACTGTATCAAAACAAGGTGCTTTGATAGGTGTCATTTTTACCTAGGAACATGTGAAATTATTGCTGACAGATGAAGCTACTAATTGGACTTGGAGCCGACTAAGGCAGCGCTGATGCTGTGGTAGCTGAAGAGTTTGGTAGTCGGTACAACTCATTCGGAGTCGAAACTGTAGCACCATTTCTTGGTAATAATGTTGGCACATGATAAGCTAAAATGCATCTGGCCTAGTGTTTCGTGCTAATGCAGTAACGAAATAATTGCATAGAATGCACATAACGTTTACACTGCTCCTTCTGGGCCCAGTTATTGAGTAGGTGACTGTGAAAATAACCTGCAACCACCACAAAAAGTGAATGTAAGATAATTTACGCAATTAAATATCGATAAATAAAGAATAAATCGCGATGTAAAGGTTTAAAGGCCGGTTGCCACCAAATTAGCATTGCAGCATCTAGGCCTATCGAGTTCTCCCGTACAGGAAGCAAAGGAATGCACAAAGCAAATCTTTTAAACGCAACGAACAAGCCATGTGACTCCTTAATTATTGAGTATAAATTTGGTACGCCCTCGTGCACCTGGAAACAAACTATACAGGTTAACAATATTAGTGTCACTAGATGGCACCAAGAGATTTTCTTTATATTTTTCTGTGGTGCCATCTGGTGACATCTGCATCATTAATCTTTACAGCTTGTTTCCAGGTACACGAGGGTGTACCAAATTTATACTCAATAATTAAAGAGTCACGTGGCTTGTTTGTTGCTTTTAAAAGTTTTGCTTTGTGCATTCCTTTGCTTCCTGTGAAAAAGAACTTGATAGGCCTAGATGCTGCAATGCTAATTTGGTGCCATCTGGCCTTTAATGAAGCAAACGATCTGCATTAAAGATTGGCTTTCTGAAATACAAGATACACTAATCTGATATTGAGAGAAAGGACAACTTAGACGACTGGAACTAACCCAGGGCTTCCCACTTACTGGGCCAGGCGGGGATCTAACCACTGCATTACAGGGTGTTCGAACCCCAGTTAAAAGCTCCAGCCATGCTTCAACGTTCCTTTAGCAAGAATTTATAGGGTCAGCAGAAGAATTTGTGACTGAGACTGGCTACCAGGGTAGATTAAGTAGGTAGTGATGCTTTCTGAAAACGGGGGCTAAAAAAAGACCTGCTTCCACCAACGGCACCAGAAGGCAGCACTTCTCTCGTCCGGGTAGGAGACGAAACTTGAAATAAAAAATGGTAGCGTCGTTGCCATGGTAGCCATTGTAATAGCGACAATACCTGCGGAAATAGACAAAAATCTCGTGCGTGAGCAACATCCGAAGTTGAAGAACTTATTCTGCGTTCGATTCAAACTGTATATAGATCGTTACAATAAACATACACTACGGATGCAGCTTCAGCCTGAACGGGTGAAGCACACGCTCGCCGGGCATTCTCGGAACACAAAACCATGTGTTAAAAGTTAGCTCTACTCGTAACGACAACCCGTTTAAATACTGAATGTTGGATTTAAAAAAGTGAAACGATCAGCCAGTTCTGATCTTTCTTAAAATGATTTTAATGTCCTAATCTGAATTATGGTATATTTTAAACGATTAATTTTGTATCCTTACCGTTATCAATGTGTTTTAGTGGCGCTAAATAGTTTTGATCTCCATGATGCTTTGTGCTTCCGTTACTTGGCGACAGCGCCCTCTGGCGGTAAATCGCTGAAAGCAAGTACTTCTTTTGGACCAAATGTTTACCATTGTGAGAGAAAGAGCGGCACTACCTATTTGATCTACCCTGCTCGCTACTGTAACGTCTTAGATCCATTCCCATTAGGGTTCCGTCTAGGTGTACAGAGTTGAGTTTTATGTCGGAATTTCTACTCAGTTGGCAGCCTAAAATTAAACTAAACGAAACTAGCTTGTATTTAATTATTATTTAATTTAGCTTAATTGTAATCTAGACACACGCTAGTGTGTCGCCCCAAGTTAGTCAACAAACATCACATCAATTCAATTGTCGAGGTTGTAAACCATTGTAGCGCGACGCCTTTGCGTGTCTCATATCTTGAAGCATAGTTGGGTACATTTCAGGTACTTGGGGGAAAATAATAATGCGGTACAAAAGCTTAAATTGTGTTCAAATCGAGAACAATGACCAACCTGACAAAAATTAACTCGTTTTTGAATGCCAGCTATGCTGCGTTCAATGCAAAATCTGCCCCTCAATAACGTTGAAAATGTGTTACTACCTAGCTAGCTAGCTAACTAGTCCGCTCATCCCCATGTTAAATTCCATAGGGTGATTATTCATCGATTCCGAGATAACGGGAAGGCTTCCAGCTATGAAATTGGACGAATGGGTGCACTACAATACGAACTGCGTACCTTTTATGGTTTGGAACGTAGGGGTGTAACGAGGATGGCGTGGGATGGCGCGTAAGTACGAAAATATTGTTATAACCATTATTAGTATTGTCGGTATCGACTCTCATTGAACGGCCAAAGTTCCGACAATGAGAACGTGTATACTGACGTGCGCACACACTAGTGTATTACAATAAATCTAAACAACGTTGCAAAGAAATTGTATTCACGTTCAATTCACGAAAAATAAACCAAGTGTAAAAACAAAGCAAAATAAAATAAACAAAGCCAAAAACTGGTAAGGAGGCCACCAAGTTGAGAGTGGTTCGGCCCTTCAAAGGAGTGATATCAACACACCAAAACTAACTAAACACAATAAATTACAATAAAATTAAAACCAAACCGAAAGCCAATAAAGAGGTGACTAAGTTGAAAATGGTTCGGCCTATAGGCAAAAGATAGTAGCAAATTGTTGAAAAGCAATTTCTTGTTGACGTGGCACTTTATTACTCATCTGCACAGTAGTGGAGTTGAGTCAATACACAATTTAAAAAAGGAGTGATATCATACCAAAAACCAAAACAGGTAAAAGGGGCCGCCAAGTTCCGATTGGTTCAGCCCTTCAAAGGAGTGATGTCAACACACCAAAACATTCGCCAACTTAATCGCACCTAATAAATGGACGTCAAATGAAAACTTAACATTGCTACCGAAAGTAGCAATGTTGTAAAGTTTTCATTTAACCTTCGAATTATTACGCCGTGCGATTAACTTGGTGAATGTTTTGGTTCGTTGATAACACTCCTTTGAAGGGCCTAACCATTCGGAACTTGGCGGCCCCTTTTACCAGTTTTGGTTTTTGATATGATTTAGTTTACTTTAGATTTAAGCTGAAAAAAGAGCAAAAATCACCAGATGGAACACAGGCGCCCTCTGAAAACTCAGATGGAACTAATATAATATTTCAATGGGGATGTTTTAGAGTTACAAATTCTCCTCCTCAACCCTAAGAATTTCTGCTATTTGGAAGCATCCATAAATTACATAACGCTTGAGGGGGAGGTCGATGTGGTGTTAACGAGGGGGAGGGCAGGGATAAAATGTTTGATACGTAACAAACTGCTAACGAACTTAATAATAAATAAAACAATGAAAGCAGTAGGGACATAGTTTTTTCAGTTTATTCACATCTTTTATTTGTATAAATGGTCTGAAGAACAGAGCTTTTATCCCTTGCTTCTTTGTATGAGGATTAATGCAAATATGGAACCAGGGTTCAGACAATTTTTTAATTCTCAATTTCCCTGACATTTCCAGGTCCATTCAAACGCAATTTCCACGTGTTAACAAGATGATTAGTTAGAGAAACAGGCAGTAGCTAATGTTTTAATTAATATTTGTACGAAAATAATAGAACATCCCTGAAAATAGCTGTTTAAGGACTTGTCCAAACGGGACTAAATGCATTTTCCTCACAGATATTAGTACCAGCCTAAAACTTGGTTTACTGAAGAAATATCTAAAATATCTTTATTAATAAAATCGAGTTGTCGCGTAGGATGGACGGCAACGAGACGGCCGCCACAAGACGGCCGCAAGTAATTGATAGAGCACATATCCGTTTTCATTGTCGGTCGCTCGCCCTTTTTCTTTGCTACCGTGCCAAGAATGAGCCCGCTCGCCCTCTTGCTGATTGTTGAAGCTTCGTTTGTTTAATCCTCCCTTATAATGTCTCCAATGCCTACTTATTTATTTCCGGTATACAAAGGCGTATTTATTATTTCACATGCACAAAGGCCTTTATTTATTTCACATGTACAAACGCGTATTCCAACCATTTTTGCAGGAAAGAATCATATGTAATGTAAGTGTATGGACTCCGGAACAAGGGATACGCTGAATGAGGGAGTGAAGCAAATGATAACACCCTTTCCTAGCCAGGGTACGCAAAAACACATAGACGGGATACACGCATTCCGTAACAAACACATGAGGAAGGAAATCGACCAAGTGTTTTTAACGGTGCATCAAACACCACCCGTGCATAGCACAGGTTTCCGCTAGTGTGAACATATAAAAGCACAAAATATTTGCTACTAGCCTAGAATTTTGTTTCTGATCTGCTAATTCAATGGAACTGTCATGGGACGCTCCGCACTCGGTTGGCCTTTCCCTGAGGCCCATGACCTTGCGTCCGTGCCCCGCTCTCTCTCTCTCTTGTGTGCGACACCGAGCAGCATGGACGTGAGCGGCGTAACGGCTCATGGGCAGGCCGAGCGGGTGAAGAGTAAGGCACAGAACATCCAACCCCAAGTGTCAGTTGAATGATTGTAAGCAGCCATACCATGGCTACTAAACTAACTGGCCCGACCGAAAACAAATTAGAGGGGGTACACAAAATGGACGCCACGACTGTCTCATTCCTTGAGGTCTGTTCGGGAATTGGCAAATCGCATCGGTGAAGTTTTGTACGGTGAGGAGCGAGATCTGTTGACATCTAGTGGCGGTAATCAAAATGTAATTTTAATTTTACGTTGATTTACGTGACAAATTTTTATTTTGTATTAAAATATTTTTAAATAGTTTTTAAGCTATCACTCAGCCACGTTTAAGCTATTTCGCTGCGCTTGGAAAAAAAAAAGCGACACGTTCGTGTATCCAGAAAGTGTTGCAAGGGAAGAAACGTTGCATTTTTGAACGGACGGTGTCGCCCTCGTTTGACAGAAAGAGGCAATCATCGCGTAAGTGGCCATTTCGGCGGTCTTATTTCCCAACCTAGTGGCTTATGCTATTTTTCATTCAAGATCCGGCCAGTACTGTAGATAGCCCTGGCCATGCAGAGGAATAAACCAACTGTCAAGGCATCCAAGTGTGTGGGCTAAGTTAATGGTAAAGTAGTGAGCGTACCCGGGCAAGGGGAAAGCGGCAGCGCCTAACATCGAAGCAGCCGAACTCCTCATAGAGGTGCATCTTAGCAGGGGCAAGCATCTCATCTTGGCGCCACGTAACAGGGACCGAATTTCTTTTGGACTGTCAACCCGAAATCTAACGTCTTCAGTACGGTAACTATGACGCCGATATTTACAAATCTGACATAAAGGCATTTTATCAAATTTCCCTGAGATTTTGGCTCTATTTTCATTTTCCCTGAGATTTCCAGGTTCTCCAGGTTTTGTCTGAACCCTGGGAACATGCACTAGTCATCCAAGCATGCTTCAATTGATGCTGGAAGTGGTCACACAATTGTTGGGTGGAGGGAAGCGGAGATAAGGAGACCCTTTTCACCTCTTAAACATTGTATCATTCCCTAAGTCAATATTGGCTGACCTGCATTCAAAGCAGGCACTTTTAAATCAGTGTTATTCCGTATTAGATGTTAACTAAACCAAAGTAATTAAGTTAAATATTAAAAATTGGGAAGGAGGGTGGGAGGAGCATTATTGGCCCATGCCTTACTTAAAAAACTATGCTATATAAGGTACTTCATAATGGCAGGCATTGGATGGGCCATTTGAATGTTTAATTTAGGGGCTCTGGTCCTCGACTCTCCGACATTATTTATTTGACTTTTTGATTACTGAAGAAAAAAATTAGCGTTACGTTACGGGATAGGGGGAGGGTAATGTCAAGTGTTACACTTTGTTACTATAGGCAGGGGGATGGGTAAAAAAGGCAAAAACAAACGTTAGGTAATTTATTTACGTTCCTTTACTCGGAATCATTTGTAATACATGGTGGTCCACAAAAAAACAGACGACCCAACATTTTCCAAGTCCAAGTTTTCTAGTTAGCACTCCTCAGAACCAGTAGAGGACAGAAATCTTCGTTTCCTTAGCTTGGATTTCTGTCCTCTCCTGGTTCTGAGGGGGGCTAACTAGCAAAGTTGGACTTGGAAAATTTTGCGTAGTCATTTTTTTGTGGACCACCCTGTCATTTTTTTTAATCTTGTAAAACTTGTTCAAATGCACAACTGAAAACTCGCATAATTTTATTACAGGGTAAAGAATTTGAAGTCAAAGCCGGCTCCCTAGGCTTCAGCGTTGGATGTTATACCGTCGTTTCCATAATCAGCATCATCATTTTGTTGCTCCGACGTTACCTGAAAGTATTTGGTCGGGCGGAGTTGGGTGGCCCCGTTGTCCCCAAATATGTGTGCATGGCAATTATACTGTTCCTTTGGTTTATGTACATACTGCTATCATCGTTACAAGCTCTCGGTAAACTCTAAAATCTCGTGAGGGAAAACCGTAAATATATAGGACAACTCCACCGCAGGTTAACGAAAGGGCGATGTAAGTTTCAGGCATGTTGGAGCTTCCTTCTGACGAGTTGAGGACAACCGTGAACTGATAAAAAGAGTTGAGAGTCTAGATGACAAAAAGTCCTTCGCTCGAGAGGGGCTTGACTATGTTGTAAGCTCTGTTGTCGGTTGATACGAGGTGACATGCAGCAATGAAGTAATTCAGTTACATAATCCCACCAACTTATGAAAATGAAGTGTTTCTTCTAGAAGGTCCATTCTTTGGAAGAATATTACCTCAGATGTTTTAATTAATTAATTAACAGATAAATCTATTTTAAAGAAATGTTTAACATTACTAATGGCGGCGGTAAGGAAACATTTGCCAAGAAAGGAAAGTTGGAATTCCAAGTGATTGATAAATACAGATTCCCATATTATTTTTTTTGGCTTCGTACGTTGTGTCAAGTTCAAAGTTTGTGATTGTTTGTTGTTACTGTATATGTTTCATGTGAATGATTGTATTAATTAGCCCGGAGGCCGCTTTGTGAAGAGAAAGGTATTTCCTCAAACATGTACATATATAATTGGAGTTAAAAGCAGTTGAAATCTTAAATGACATAAGGAAAAATCTGCATTCAGATTAACCCTAGTACCCTATCAACTAGTGAGGTACATTTTAACATCTTAAAAAGTAATTTAAAAACAAATGAATAAGGATAATTCTGAAATTTGCCGCAAGTCGGGTAGTTGAGTTTCAGACATTTCTACGGTGAGATTGCAGTGCTGATGAGTGTTTCCAAATGTCACTTACGTGTGATTACAGTCCAAAAAAAATACACAAAAAACAAAAACTTCGACGTTTTCGAAGTTACTTGGCGAAACATTGCCAAGACAGAAGATTGTAGGTTTCTGAAATGTCGAATTTTGGTGTATTTTCACATATACTTTTCTAATTAGCACCCCTCAGAACCAGGAGAGGACAGAAATCAAATCTAATGAAACGGGCGGTTCTCTGTCCTCTTCTAGTTCTGACGGGTGCTAACTAGAAAAGTTGGACTTAGAAAATGTTGAGTCGTCAGTTTTTTGTGGACCACCGTGTACTTTTTTAGACTGTAATTGTGCATAAGTGAATTTTGAACACCCTCATCATGTGTTAATCC
>JAHWFP010269247.1:2999-60065 GCA_023313725.1 Lithobius niger
AAAAAATTGTTTAAATTTAGTCGTGATTGTCGATTTGGATTTTTTGACGAATTATTCAGTTATGTTTACTTAAATTTGAACATGTTTTTTTATTATTATAATGGTTTTTTTTACCAATTTTATTTGTTCGGTGATCTACTGGTTTTTCCTCTCTGTGTCATCAGCACGTCAAAAAAAAAAGGCGAAATATTATTCAGACGTCGGGTAGTGGAAGCGCTATTGGATCATGCGCCGTAGAGGGCGTTTAAAATGCCCCTTTTCCAAGATGGCGGGCGTATGGGAGATTAGACGTCGCGGACGTGCGGTCCTCGTTGTCTGTTAACGTACGCATAATCCTGGTAAGTGGTTATTGTTTCCAACGTAACGATCCGATTATTTGGATTGCCTTTTACAATCGCGATAATGAGAACCACCTATTCGAGGCTGATAATCAACGATATTTGGAAGCCGATTTCAAACGCGTTTTCGCGCCACATTTTCGAAGGGAAGGAAGGGGAAGGGGGGTCATTTACGAACTAACGTTGCTTTGCGTTAGGTTCGTTTATCGGGCATTTCGACGAAAACCGTTTTCGAAAAACTGGACGGATCGTCGCGAATCGGCGATGCCAATCGTCGGTAACTCTCGGAGGCTGATGTGTGACCATGGTAGTTTTCCCCATAACCCTAAATCGTGAATTTGGGAGCGTTGTTTTTTTGCAGTTTTATTGTTTTGTCGGCGTAAAATCGAATCGTTGTTGGGTAGAAGTGGAGTTGAAAAGCTAGGCACTTTCTGTTTCTCCCTCCACGAGCAATGAGGCAGAACGCGCGGGCGTTGCTTGCCGTTTCGCCGGGGACATTGACTTTATGTTTATTTCCTTCCTCGTGGACGGATTAATGTTGACTTTGCTTTACTTTACGATCAGCGTTGAGGTTTGCAAATGTTGGATTGGCTCTTTTTGTGTTGTGACAGTCATCAGATACAACCTTTAAATCTGCATTTTTATCAGCTGAGTACAAGGTGTTCAACAGTTCAATTGAGAAGACTTAACTGTTGCTACTGTTTTAGATTTAACACTTAAAGTCGATAAGTACTTCGTAATTGTGGGGCTTGATAGTGGTCAAACGTTGCGTAAAAATCTTAATTTTTCGCTGGTAAAGCGAAATTTAATTTGCAAATTTTTCCCTTTCAATTATTTTTCTTGTTGGGATGGAGCTGGGTTTACATTAGATTAGAAACAGCTGTGAAGTGTCGTGTATTGCAAGGTTGGCGAACTATTCCGTGAAACACTGAAAGTAACATACGTGCAATTTTAGTCTTGCATCAAGTTGTTTGCACATTAATTTTTCAAATAATCAGGAGAGTCAAAGACCCCCGGAACCTCTCACCTATCAGTGTTATATTGTTGTTGATTTACTGTACGAACTTACTGATTAGGTTGTTTGTAGTTAATTGAAATGAATCTGTAAAATGAGTTGAGAAATTGTCATGGATACAGACTAGGACGCAAGATGAGAAGCTCCTTTCTGTGCCTTACACCGCACGTCACCGAAAGAAAAAAAAACATTTTCGTGATGATCTGGACCATTTTTGCTGAGCACTCATACCTTCTCGGCATATTCAAGCATCCGCGAAGAAATAGCTTTTGCAACATTTACATAGGTTAGGAAAACCGTTTCTCACGAGGGGAAAAATACGAAAATGATTTGCCTTTGCAACATTTGCACGTGTTTGAAATAATGTTGCAAACCTGAGCCATACAGGAAAGCTAACTGAGAGGAATGTACCTTTTGTTCAAGCCATGCATGGTTTATTTTTCCACGATCCTACGTTGTTTTTTTTGAATACCGAAAAATCGGTCGACTCAGCATTTCTACTTTGGTTCAAATTCATGACTGGTACAACCTTCACCAATGTCGGTCGCCACTTGCCAAACGGCGAGGAAAATTCAGGAGTTGGCGACTTGGTTTTTAGATCTAATGGCAACTGATTACAAACCCTGATGCTGAAATAGACATATCTCAGGAACCGTATTAGCTAGAAATAAGCGGTTTGCGGCGTTGCGTGCAGAATTACAACGGCTCTCCAACCAAGTGCGCAACAATGTCGCTAGCCACTTTAGTTGATTGGAGAGTTAGATTAATGCAAACAAAATTTAAGCATTAAGTAGTAGCACAACTGCTAAAATTGTTTCTACATGGCGAGGAGGTAATGGACAATGGCGAGTGCATTTTAATGTGTACTGGCCAAAAGGCGAGTGGCACACAATTCACATTCGTGAAGGTTGGACTTATACTCACAGTTCGATCACGCACTTTTTGCGTGATCGAACTGTGAGTATAAGTCATCCTACGCTTGGTTTGGCAGTAGTATATTAAGAACATGGCAGTTACCTAAACTAAAATTCATTTTTTTTTTTTTTTTACGAATGAATCGATTCGATTTTTACTGTATGTTGAAATATATGGGCACAATATGGTTGCCACAGCAATTGCTTACCTTTCATCCGAGCGATGGCGGTCGTTTTGATTATATAATATGCTACTGACCAAACTTTTTCCCCCTTTATGTTTTTTGAGAGTTTAGAAAATTTAAAATATCCCTTCCTCCAAAAAAAAAATAAAATAAATAAAAACGTGTAGACCTAGGTTGACATTGCTTCATTAGGTAGGAAGTGTATTGCCCCGTGTGTCTATGGTAATGACGTCAAGATATTTTTTTTTCAGGTCCAGGTTTCCAGCACTACATAATCAATTTTTGAATGACGACATTGCCAATGATAGTTCTCTCCCAGCAATTTTGTACCCATCACTAAAGCAGTGGCCTTTATATTGGACATTGCATTATGTCACAGGTGTCTATCAAAATTGAAGACACTCGGGGTAAGAATTGGATTTTGTATACCTGGGCTAGCTACTGAATTTGGATGGTAGTTTGTGTATTGCTAAGCTTAGCTTGTTGAGTTACGTGTTAATAATTTCCATTTTTTTGTTTTGTTTTGTTACACTAGAAAGTTCATTGAATGTGTCCAAAGAGACGAACAGCGACGGTGTGAGCGCTCGTCATTCTGCCAAAGAAGTTCGGTTTTGTGAAGGAGAAGAAGTTTTATCTCGTTGGACTGATGGCCTTTTATATTTAGGAACTATTATTGAGGTTAGACTTTGCTATAAGTTCTATTTCTGTTTCTTCTGTGCTGTAGTACGAGGTTTGCTGCCACAACATATGGTTAAAATATGTAAGTCAAGATTACATTTTTTAACATTAATAATATAAAATACACACCCAGAAGCAAGCTAAAATGGCTGGAAAAAAAGAGACTACAATCGGTCAAAGCGTTCTTTCCAAGAATTACAGCTGGAACCTCGGGCAACATGACACGGGAGGTTGTTCCAGTCACATAGGCCTACAGTGTGGTTGGGGGAAAAAGTACATCAGTACGTCAATCTCGTGTACTGCTTCTGAAACTCGTATATGATTTCTGGTCCCAACAGGTGGGGCAGCACAAAATACATCGCGAAGGTTGACACCTTCAAGGCCACGCACAATCTTGAAAATCTTTAGTAAATCTCCCCTGTTTCTGCGCTCAACAAGAGTAGCGAGATTAAGTTCTTAAGTCTCTTCATAAATCATAGGTAAGAATATGCAGCGATGGCAAAAGGCAAGTTGCGCGTCGTATGTTTCCAGGATGTGAATCTTTTGCCAGGTAAGGATTCCAAGCTTGAACAGCAAATTCAAGATGTGGGTGGATAGGCTATACACGTTGTAGAGCGTACGCAAGGTTTCAATATCTAAATACTGTACTGGTGTTTATTGTCACGGTGTGGTTTTCCATGTCGAATTAAGGTTTCTGGTTTTTATGTTAAAGTGAATCTCAATCGTTAGGTCAAAAGACTAACTTTTTTTTTTGCTGGTAGACACTAGCTAGTTTAACTAGTTTGATTAGCCCAGTTGCTTTTTGTTTATTGCCACAATGCAGTTTTCCATGTGGAATTCAAGGTTGCTTGTTTTTATGTTGAAGTGAATCCCATCATTACTTTTAGAGTCCTGTTTTGGTTCAGAAATAATTTTCACCAATGTTGGGTCGCTTGGCGACTTGGTTTTTAGAGCTACTTGCCAAAATGACGACTGCTTAACAAACCCCGATGCTCGAATTGTTATGTCTCTGGAACCTAGTGTTATAATGTTCCACAACTTTCTGCGACGCAGTTTTGTAACCTAAACATTTTTCTGCAGGGTTAATTTTTCCGGTGTTGGAATTTTTCAGGGAAACAAGCCCTTTGAACCGACGATTTCATTTTTTTAAAGCATTGCAAAGCATTAAATTCTTTAAAAAACCTTTCTATAACTTTCTATCCCCCCCCCCATTACTTAATCCACAGTAACATTTTTTTAAATGCTTGTAAAAATAAGCACCGTACATGGCAACTAAAACTGATTTTTAAAATTTCCTTGTATAAATCCTGTATCCTGCAGGAGGGCCACTCAATTTCACAAAAACTCACCTATCGGACGTGCCCAGCCCACACTTTCAAAGTACCATCAGATTCCCCAGCCCCCCCCTACATGCCCAGTCATCGCGAAAAACGGGTTGTGTCGCCTCCTACCTAATTCCTTCCTCCATGATATTAGTCCTAAAATTACCAGCGAGCTGCAGTTTTTTTCTTATGCATTTACAAGCCACGTTTGTTTAAAAATGTAAGTTAAATGTTTTTTTTTGTTTTATAAATAACTTCAGAATGGGAGGAGCTTGTGGTTTGCACCATTGAAAAGCTGGCGAAAAAAGGGTTAAAATGGTGTATTTGAACGTCAAAATCGGTCACTATTAAGCGAAATCGTTGTTTCCGCATATATCGAAAAAAGTTCGGCTTACGGTAACAAAAAATTGACAGCGATTATTTTCACATCGAAGTACCTTCTCACACGGGGCTCTGGAACCGGATTACCTAGAAACAAGTAGTTTGTGGCATTGCGTGCAGAATTACATGGGGTCTCTAACCAAGTGTGAAATATTGTGGCTAGCCACTGTAGCTGATGGAGAGTTAGATTAATGCAAACAATATTTTAGCGTTAAGTAGCAGCACAACTGTTAAAATTGTTTATACATGGCGAAGAGGTAATGGCCAATGGTGAGTGCATTTTAACATTCACTGGCCAAATGGCAACGCCACACATTTCACATTCTTGAATGTTGTTCAGAATTTGTTCAGGTAATACATGCAAAACAATGTTTTGTAAAGATACACCGACCTTCTACTTTCATAGACGAATTAACGTTTGAAAGTTTTCACTGTAGAAAAATTATAGGGGCATTGTAATGGAGGCGTAGCTGATTTTGCAGAGGAATAACGACTGGCATAAAAGTTATTTCTCGTCAGTGTGGATTGGAATGTTTGCAACCCTCTCCAATGTCGGTCGCCACTCGCCATTTGGCGAACAGAAATCAACAGTTGGCGACTTAGAATTTAGTCCTACTCGCCAAACTGGCGACTGACAATAGAGAATGCCACTCAAAGATGGCTATCTCGGGAACCGTACAAGTTAGAGACGAATGGTTTGCGTCGTTATGCTCAGCTTTATAATGGCTATATAACATCTTTTTCTGAATTAATACTGGGGTTGAAAAAAATTTCACAATAGAGAACCCATGCATCGTGCAAAGAAGTATTTGGGTGGTGGCGAGTACTTTCTAAGGTCTACTGGTCAAGTGGCTAGATGGTTGCTTGTTAGCGTCTACCAGGAAGTGGAATTGGGCAAACTCTGACCTACTATGAGCACTTATGCAAAACAATAAAAAAGGAGATAAAGGAAATATAAATGAAAAGGCCACTTGGCATCACAGTGTTGTATGCCACAAAAAAAAAATAAATCACTGTGTCTATAAATTACTCTCACTGCTGCTATTTCAAAAATCCACAAAAAGAAAACCATATTGCTGCCGAAAGCTGGAAGATTTTCTGCCGTGGAGTGAAGCCACATAAGGACAGCCTGGTAGGTTAACATTTCTTGATATAACTTGTCGCAGTCTTGTCACCAATCTGGCAAATAGGCAGAAAGTTTATGATTCGGAGGCGGACCTGGCGGATTGTTGTCATCAATATTAAAAAAATTATGATCCCCTTTGGTGTTGGTGAATTTGTTTGGTGCCCCTCCCAACAAAATGTATTAAATTTTTCATTTTTAAGTGAGTGTGTGAAAAGGTACTAGGCCTACTTTCGTCTACTTTAATAAGTTGTGGGATGTACTTAGCTAAATAGTTGTCTTACATTACCATTCTATAACTTGCTGTGCGCTTCCTTTCTCGCAGTGTTGTCCCTAACCCCCTCCACGTTAACACCTTCAAACAAATGTTGGCCCCTTCCTCTCTTCATACAAAACTTTTCATGAGACCTCTCCCCCCTCCCCCCGTTGTTAAATAATGGAAGGTTCCTTATTTTTTATGTATATTTATTCTCGCTTTATGTCATGTATGGCTTCAAAGTTTTGAAGAAAATCGCAAATAACCATTTTCCTAGATTTCAATTGTTTTATTAGGTTTTTTTTTTGGCGAATAGGGGAGGGGGTTGTCCCCTGCCACCCCGCCCCCACCCTTTGCCCTATTGTTCAACTTTTGCTGTTGCAAAGTGAAATAATCCAACTTGATTTTATTTCATTTTTAGCATGTAGAGCATAATAAAGCATTAATGTTTCCAATTTTCCAATTTTTGTTTTCAAGTTCCAAGTAGTTCAGTTATTTCGAAAGCATAAATAAATTTATACTTCATCTGTTAGTATCTCAGCTTTGACACTAACGAACATGACCCTAAAAGCGGTGACAGGGTCCGAATCTGACCAGCGGCGGCGTAAGTTGCGTTTCATGTGGCTGTTGGCGCACACCTCTATTCTAACAAAATCATTCTCAAATCGACGGTGGCGCCAACCAGGCTCCTGGCGGCGGACATTACGCACGGACAGGCTCTGAGGCGAATGTTCCCTCTGGTGTAACAATATAATATATCTAACTATATGATCCGACATTCAAAATAGCTCAAGCTAAGAAGCAGGCACGTGATTCAATGCACTTAGGAAATGTTTCTGCTGTAACCAGACAGACTGAATTTCCAAAAGAAACTTACGTCGATGGTGGCAAACTGTTTTGCAAGCCGTGTAAAATTGTACTGGACCACAGACGCAAAGGTACTGTGAGGGGGCATTTAGGGACGGCTACACATCAGAAAAAGGCAGCAGCGTTAAAAGAAAGGAATGCTAACCGGTCTAGTAGCAGCCCAATTGTTACAAGATGGAGTAGCTGGTTGCTTGCTGTCCAGCAACATAATGAATACTTTGAGTATTATGGTTCGTTGATAGATGAAGTTGCTGGTACAGATAGCAAGGACGTATCATATTTGCTAGAATTGTTTGAAGATCCCAAAGATATCAGAGAGTTGAAACTGAAACTCAAGTTTATTGCTGTGTTCTGTGAAAGCAATATTCAAATCATCAACATGCTGCAATCCAGAACGCATGCACACATCACATTTTAACTGTAGCAGAAGATTTTTTAACCTGGTTGGAAACTAAATTAAGCTACAACTATGTCGAACTTGTGATAACAGAAGGGTTTTCAGCACGTGAAGGCAAAAGGCTGGGAACTGAAATCGAGTTAGCTTTGCAGAACTGCCATGAAAAACTAGCACAATATGTGCGCAATTGACATCAACCTGGCATGGAGTCTTTCAAATGTGCTCGCCTTCTTGATCCTAGAATTGTGGCCAGCACACCATCAACTTGGAACGATGTGAAGAATCTGAAGTACCTTAAAGGCGTTCCAGACAATGAATAGAACATCTACAGGAAAAATGCACTTGAACTGCATCCAGCAAAAGCAACTAAAGGTCCCATTGCGAGTGAACTAGCACAAGACGACTGCGAGATGACAGCAGCTGCTGTAACAAACGAAGCGGAAATAAACGACGAAGCTGCAACAAACAACGACACTGGCGGAGAATATGCTTCAGAGGAAGATGATGATGTTGACATTGAACTCGCCAAATTTGATGTGTTTGCTTATTGGGATTCTATGAGCAAACGGGTGCCCAAATTATACAATGTCGCTACGAAGGTGCTGTACATGCCAGCCACTTCTGTAGATGTGGAGAGATCATTTTCCGATTACGACAATATCTTGACTGATACGAGGCATAATTTGTCAACACAGTCGTTAAACTACTTGGTTGGCTTGCATTTTAACAAGTGCTATGGAGTTTGTGTTTAAGTGATATTTTTGTGAGCATCCCAATGCCTATTAAAACTGCATTTCACTTTTATTTTTGGTTTCCTAATATTAAGAGGGCAGACTGTGCATGAAAACTTAAGTTTAGTTTTTAAAACACCAGGAATTGAAAAAAAAAAAAAGAGTGGACACCCTCCCACCAATCGAAAACACAAACTTAAATTACTATGCCTAGGCTAGTTTGGCTATAATTACTTGGCGGTGTTTTGGCATAGGCCTAATTCATATTTTTATATTAAAGAAGGCGATTGCGCGCAAACACATAGGCCTATTTGAAATGAAATTAAAAAATTGGGAAAATGACCCCATTCTATGCTACAAAGTTCAAAGAGAACGGGGAAACTTGAGTTTTAAACAACCTTTATGTGATGCAGCTAGGCCGAGTTCGAAATTCACAAAATGCTATAAAATTGTAAATTTATAAAAAAGTAATCAAAGTTTGTGGTTGCAACTTGCTTAAGTTGGCAGCCTCCAACAAGTCCAAACATGAAGTCAACATTTTATCCGTTTTCTGATGTAGGCTATGTTTATTTATTCCAGTTATTTCATAAAATAGAAGTTGAATAAACTAAAAATAAAGCTGGCATACAATTTTTAAAAGATCTCAATTGATAAAACTGATGAAACCTAATAATAAAGCTTTATTTTATTTGTACCCACAATTTTGAGTATAGGCCTTCTCTCCTCTAGAGTTGTGCAGAAACTTGGGCAGGGGGTAACATTTGTAGCAAATGATAAAAAAAATTTTTTGCGTTTTCTGGCATTTTTTGCCGCGCTGCGCGGAATTTAAAAAAATCGTCGCGTTTTTGGGTATTTTTTGCCGCGGTGCGCATCGCGGAATTTAAAAAATTTTAGCGCGGTAAAATACCGTCCCTGCAGATATCTGGTGGTTCGATGTTTAAGAAAGTAAAGTGAAAATAAGTTACATTTTTCCTTGAGTCAAAAATAATTAAGAGAACTTCAGAAATAAAATTTAAATTTCTGTCAGCCTAAAATTTTGCACCCAGAATTTTAATTACGTGCACAACAGCCACAAAATGATTTAACAAAATTGTGGATTTCTGATGTTTTAACATCTGCTGCCTAACACCGATGCCGATGACCGATGTAGCCTAAAAAGACTGATGACCGATGCCAACATCGGTGTATCTCTAATCGGTAGCTCTGCTAGCTTTTTTTCCATATGTAACTGAGGCTGAGCCAGGCTTTTATTCCCCTGAGAGACAGTCGCAACACATACTTAGTTAAGAGCAGATCTGTTTCCATTTTACGCTTTCCCCGAGATTCTAAAAAAGAAAAGTTTAAATATTCTAATGAAACAGGCGCTTTTTAAAATACTATATCATAGCCTATGTTTCCAGTCCTACGCTAGGGATCTCTCTTGTTTTAGCGTGGTTATTTCCTTTCCTAACAATGCTATCGGTTCGGCAAGCAAGTCATTTTGAAATCATTTGGCTCAGTGAGAAAAATCCCGCTCGGTACAGCCTTAGTTTTAGGATTTAGTTCCAGACAGGATTGGTAAGTTTCTTCCATGGGTGGAAAAAAAAAACAATGGTTCTCTCCATCTGGGAGAAACACGTTTCATCCGGATGTAACAAATAGTTGTAGACTGCTTGTCCTTGAAGTTACTAAGGTTTTTTCCTCATTTTTTGTACGATTTTCTTGCATTCATTCAAAATTAAGAAACCAATCACCGTATTGCTCCGAATATAAGACGATACTTTTTTCAAATTTATACCATGAAAACGGCAGCATCATCTGATACTCACGTGCAAACCTGTAAATTTGTCAAAGTTTGGTCGATTTTGATGATCGTTTTTTGGAGAGCTACCCAAAGGTGCTATCTCGAGCCTTTTGCTCAACTATTTTTGGGATTATTTAGAAAAAACTAAATAGATTTTGAAATGGCCTCAGTAAGCAGTCCAACATCAAAGGTGTTAGTACGATCATATGACATACGACACAATGGAATGCCATTGACAAATTCAACTATCAAATTGATCACCAAAAAATTGTACTGATATTGCACTTTCATCACAATAAAACGCACCACAAAATTAGCTATAGTATTATTGCAGAAATTACATCTCCTTAGCTGTAGTAATCATTGGTTAATTTCATCCAGTTAAATTAACAGTAATTCGTCTTAATTCCTGTTATAATCATGGTTTTATGTTTTTGAATAAGATTGATGAGGACGGCCAGAAGTGTCTGGTGAGATTTGAAGACAAGTCTAAACATTGGGCTATGTTCAAAGATTTGCATAAAGGTACAGATATTGAAAATGAGATGAAAATAGTAGTACAAATGGTTTATTTTAGTCTCAAAATTTGCTTGATTTTTTTCTTCTTCAAGGATTTTGCCAAGACTCTGACATTATTTGTTCGTTGTGCAGAGGTGGTGACTCTGACGCACCAAACGAAATCGTAATTTGTGATAATTGTGGATTTGGTAAGTATAAGTAGACATGCAGTTACTGCATTGTTTTTATTGATAATTTTCATTTATGAAAGTGGATAACACATTTTCTGGCTAATGCATGTGGTTTTTTTGTGGCTAAAACGTGTCTCAGTCCACGAGTTTGAATAATTAAATTCGCTTGCAGTAGAAATGGTGATGGAATAGGTTTATTTGACTTGGGGCTGCAGACGTGTTGAATCATTACTTGTATATAAGGCTGTACCGAACGAGAATTTTTCAGCCGAACCGAACAAAAATGTACCAAACAAATCTATCATAAACTATTCAAAGCACAAGTTTCTTAAGAAATGTAGGTATTTTCACATGGGCTTGTGAGTCCATAGATGTTGTAAGTCTGTTTAAAATTAAAAAAATAAAACTCTCCACTACTTTTACATTTTTCATTATAACTTCTGAACCGTTAGAGCTAGGAACTTGTAGTATGGACCAACAGAACTGGCGAAAAAACCTTCAAAATGGTGTATTCAAAACATCAAAATCCGTTGATTAGAAATGAAAATATGTTCTGTTTGGTATTTTGCGTTTGAAAGACCAAACACCCTCTGTTCGGCCGTGTTCAGTACGGTTCGGTACAGCCTTACTTGTATAACAATTTTGCATCTTTTTATTAAGCTTGAAATATGCCCCAATATGTTTGTGCGTAGGGTTTCATCAGTTATGTCACAGTCCTGAAGTTCCTTGTGAACTTCTGCATCCTGACATTCCTTGGCTTTGTCGACAGTGTGCAATAATCATCACTATGACCAAGGTTAGTATTGTTGAGCATCAGGGTTTTTTTTGTCTATTAATTTGTTCATTAATTTCAATTTTTACCTCTGAATTTCTTTCAGAAAAGTGAGCATGCGAAGAAATTATCTGCAAGTAAGTATTGCAGAGCAACAGATTTGAGCATGAATATTTTTTTTTTCTTTTTTAATATTTTATTTGGAAAAACTTGCATATGTAATCTTTATTGAATGATGGCTTTCCTATGTATCATAATATGTTGTTTGGTTTCCCATCGCTGAAAGCTTGTAGCCTTCCAACCCTTAAGTACTATTGGACTTGTGAAAGATAGTTTGTGATAGTTAGAAATGCTTCAAAATCAAATTCAGAGGACAAAAACGTAATTGACTGCTTGTGATGGCTCTCACGAGTTAAAATCGTGAACGGGGTCATAGCAAAGTGCATTTGGTTGGGAGTGCAGACAGGTAAAATTTTCTGAATACTCCAAATGCTGTGAGCTCCCCCAGTTTGCCTCAGAAGCTGGCGGTTTTTAAGGTGTTCTAAGGCTTTTCCTGGCTTCAAATAATACGATTTAGACATTTCTTAGGGCGATTTTGTGCGTCCTTTCCCTGCATCGCAGGGACAGAACTCCCTCTGGCTCCCAAAAGGCTCACTCACCTGTTCCGGCCTGATGCAGGGGACAGTGCTG
Source organism: Lithobius niger (assembly GCA_023313725.1). Classification (NCBI taxonomy): domain Eukaryota; kingdom Metazoa; phylum Arthropoda; class Chilopoda; order Lithobiomorpha; family Lithobiidae; genus Lithobius; species Lithobius niger. The sequence continues at coordinate 15,141 of JAHWFP010269247.1, forward strand.
GACAAACAGTTCTCACTTAACTGGCGTCATACAGGGTCGTGCAGGCCGGGTCGGGCTTCTTTGGGCACGCCAGGGGTGGAGGTCAACGGGGGGTTTCGGTACACACGTTTGTACCCCCATTTCGCCAAAGTTTATTTTATGTAAGTGTTCTGTTTGCAGAATTAAACATTTTTGCTCTAACTCTTGTTGCGTCTATCATTCCATACTGCGCGTAGACTAATTCGGATTTCATTTTTTACTTGTAAAACGTTCACGTCATTTCAGTAAAAATCCATATCCTTTTTGTTTCATTTATGATAAAGTGAAAACTTAGAACTAAGTAATATGGGACGTTACGTATTAAGTGCGTTTCTGGTTTTGTTCCAATTATGGTTTCCTACTGTTTACAAAAACCAGTTATGGCAATACAATTTTAATTTAGCAAAACAATGTGATGCAGTTATGGCGAATTTAGTAAGGGGGGGGGGGGGGTGTTCGGTCACGCACTTACCTTCGACCGAAAAAAAAAATCGTGGAAAATGTCAGTATCGGACTGGACAACCGGAAAAAAATCGGGAAATTTCATTATGAAGTTGTGAACGCCATCCCGTTTAAGATAGATTCGTTTGGTACATTTTTGTTCGGTTCGGCTGAAAAATTCTCGTTCGCTACACCCTTAGTAACGGCACACCCCTATCCAACATTTTTTTTTCACTCTCTCTTTTCGTTGTACGAGATTAGATTAATGTATTTGTAAAAATGCAAATTTCAGCTTGGATATGTAACTTGTTGGTTTTACTATTTTAGATGTGAAACTGCAGAACACAAAAACTTTTCCTTACGATGTAAGTATAAAGTGGGATATATCGAGTTGCCTAAATTGCCTTAGTTTCAATTTAAAGTTTTGGTGTTATTTGACCCATTTCAGAGTAATGATTTAGATTGGGACTCGAAACATAAAACCAATTCTCAGAATTGTTACTGTTACTGTGGAGGTCCAGGAGAGTGAGTATTGATATGATTTTTCTCCATCTTTTAACCTGGATGTCAATTTTTTCCAAATAATCATTTTATTTTATTTTTAGTTGGAATATGAAAATGTTGCAGTGCATCCATTGCAAGCAGTGGTTTCATGAAGGTAAGATCCAGCTTTATTCAAAACTAGTTGTTACGGTTGTACCAATCACCTAATTTTCTGCAGATTCGATAGAGACCTTAAATCCGTACCAAACTCTTCAAACACGTAACTATCATATCCACAAAATAGATTTTCAACGCTAAATCGTAATTTAATAAATCTTGAAAAATTTGTTTCCGTTGTGTTTCTTCCATAAATGAATAGATATTGTGATCTCTTCACTAATAACCATAATGAACGGTTACTTGGAACACTCCAGATGGAACACTCCAGATTTATACTTTATTACTTTAATAATCAAAGAGCTTTCTATTAAACTCACAAGCAACGTACAATTTCAAAGTCAAAAGCTCTTGTTAGATCTAATAAATTTTCGATAGTCTTACACTACTACGGTAAAATCCACCCACATTAGTCAGTGGAGAGAGTGTTAGCGATGCGATAGAGCCTCTTCACGCCTTTGTTGAAATTGGATGACGACGGTAGGCTTAACGTAGTTCGTGTTTTCCCAGCATCAACCAAAACGTATTAGGGATGAAACGCTCTCAGAAACTATTCAGGTACGGTATTTGGCCATACATAATTTTCATGAAACACCAAAAATTAGTCGATTAGCATTTGTTAGCAGATCTCAAACTTTGACAGCCACTTGTCTTCCAAATGGAAGTAGTTCCAAGATGGCGGCGATGCCAACAACAACGCAAGCGATTGCTTCTGCAGGTGACTTTCTAGTTCTCAAAAGCAAACTGTAATGAATGTCTACAGCCAACCGCGCCAACATGATTAAAGAAATCTATTCGTGGATTTGCAAAAGAAACGCGATTGCTGGGCGTCCTGTTCGAAGCTGCTGTCTATCGTTGCAGAACCGAGTTCAAAGTAAGTGTTGAGTGTTTGACTGCGCCACGCAAACAAAATACGAACAATGCATAACGCACCATTCTGTGGAGGAAAAAATATGAACGAAGAGCTTTACGTAAAGCTGACATGTAGGTTTGGCTGCAATAATGCTGTTGATATCACGATGCTCTCGAACCGTAAACTGTGCATTAATTGAAGGAGCGAAAACCACGTACGATCACAACCGTTATTCAATCAACAGCCTTGCTGCGATGCATGGACACGCGTACGAAAAAATGTGACGGATTTACGTTTTCAGAAAATTCGGGAAAAGTTCATGATTTTTGTCGAAATGACGACATTGCGACTGTTGAAAAGTGACACGTGCCGTGGTGAACGAGTACGATTCTGTACCAAATTTCTCTCTGACTACAATGAGACGAATTACTCAGGATTTGCAGTTTACTTTTCGTCGTAAACGTCAGCGTCACTGTTTGGCTAACCTGGCCTGGCTATTGTTTTAGGGGGGGGGGGGGGAGAGAGAAGAGAAGAGAGAGAGAAGGGCATTCATTATTGGATGAAACGTGTGTTAATGCTGGCCACACGGAATCAGTGTTTGAACAGGCTTGTGATGAGTTTCGGAAAGTTTGACAACTTTGGCTTGAAATACGTAACAAAAGCGCCACGTAAGAAGTGAAGTGAGACATTTCGTTACAGTTTGCTCCCCACCTCCATACACCACCTGCTTCTAATGCTCCTCAAAATAGTCTTTTAACAGTCCAAACCAATACGGTCTTTTCCAGGAAAAGTTTTGAAAAGAGAGAAAACATCCGTAATGCAGAAATAACACATACTATTAAGCATTTTAAACAATAAGTATATTAACAACAAAGGCATGCTATAGTGTAAACACTGCCTAAAAATGTGAAATTATTAGCATTAAAAATATTCGCGCGAATGAATTGTTATGTTATTTCTACATTATTGTTTGAGTTGGAGCTCGCGGATGAATACAGACAGCTTAGTGGTAAGCAGGCTTTGGTCGCGTCGTTAACACTTTCTCCACTGACTAATATGGGTGGATTTTACCATAGAGATGGTAACACAGTAGTTTAATTTGCGAAGATATAGTAACTCTTTTAACTCCGAAATTGTGCTTTATTCGAGTTCATTATATCTTCCAATTTTCAAAGTTTTTAGTATGTAATCTGAGAGCTTTATGATCCAACAGTGATAACGAATTCAAAATCCTAACACAATTGTCACAAGCGTTAGGGCTCCGTGATGCTCTGTAATTCTCTTAATAGCACTACCACTTCCCGGTTACAGGTGTAGAGTAAAGTGGGTACCGTCCATACTTGTATGTGTATAGCTACACAGAGTTAAGTTTAGTTCTAAGTTAAACCATAAGACCATGTTTTAGAACTGCTATGATTCTGTTTGTATAAAAAACAAGAAAAAAAATTTCTAAGGCCACTTAAACAAAGAAAGTTGGTTCTTGGACCTTTTTCTCAAAAAATCCGTGAGGGTGGGCAGAATTTAATTTTTCGTCTCTATTTTGCAGTACATTTTTGGGAATTATTTTTACTGCTCTCCTAAAATACTTACCTGTAGTTTCTGCTTTTCATGTTTGAAAATGCTTTCCGTCCCAAACCCATGACTAAAACCTCTCTGGGTTCATGTTCCCGTGCCCCCTGGAACCCATGGCCACAACGGCCGAGCTCACTCCACCCACATCACAGTTTGTTTGGGACGCGACACAGGATAGTCGCTTGTTTTCCGTTCCGTGCAAATACGATGGATTCTTCGAAAAAGAAACTGAAGTCCTGCCCTGGGAAGACAGGAAAGAAGTGTGGACATCATCTAAATCCGATTGATCCTCATGCTTTATGCAGGGAGTGCAGGATCTGTGACTTTGTTACATTTAAGTGTGATGTGTGTGGAACTATGGACGTAGACCTCGTGACTAGCGTCGAGGCAACTTGGTGGCGGTCAGAAGATCGTCGGAGACAACGTAAAGCTGCAAAGGCCAGGAAGTCGGCTAAAGCTGCTAGATTGGGTGAAGTGGACTGTGAAATTTAGGATAATGTTTCAATCGGATCGCATACCACGATTCAGTCCGGATTGGAGGAACAGTTTTTGGATTTTCCATCGGCAATCGAGGAGTTTGATGTTACCGATATGATTGCCAAATCCGTAGCTGTGGAGTGTGCCAAATTACGAGATGAAAGTGCCAAGATCCGGAAGAAAGTTCTAAGCAGCAGGAAATTGTTATTTCTCCATCGCAGAATCCTCCTCACTGTGTTACAGTGTGGGATACCCTTCCTTGTCCGCGGCACGTTTTAACCTACTCATTTGCATCTTATTTTACCTAATTAATGCAAAAATTACGTCACTTCCGGTTGTCCCCTCGCTGCCTGTCTCCCCTATTACCATCACTGTCCTTTTTTGCCGCGGCACGGTCGGGCGTGTTAGTGTGTTGCGTCCGTGGAAAACGTGGGCTATCGTTGATTTTTGTAGTGAAGTTTCACAGTTTTTGGGCCAAGCTTGCGACAGGATACCAAGAGACAAGGTGCAAAAGACGATACGTATGGATTACCCGGAGGATTTAGGTGCGGATGGGAAAAAGATGGACCGTCAAGTTGTCGGTAAGCCTACTACTTCGGAGGAGAACAAAGATGGCGGCGCCGCGAAGTCAGTGGTTGCTCGGCCGCCGTGTAAGCCGGCTATTCCGTGGGGCAGTTTGGTAGAATCGATGAATGCACTACCAGTCTTGATGGGCCGTGAAATGCAGTTGGCGTTGGCACAGGTGACAGAAAGTGGTAGAATGCGAGAAACTAGTAAGAGTGACGATGTGTGGTTGAATTCTGGTGTGGTAGATGACTCACGGGCTGCGTCCCGGGGAGTGAAACGGGCGGCGGAATGGCCGCGCCGTAGGGAAAGGATTCGAAATATTGACGCCTGGGCTGGCGAGGAGAATTTAAACAGGGGTTTTGAGGATTCTGTATTAACTTTGGATGAGCGAGAGATTTTGGGCGATGTTCGGAACGAGTGTGCTGGTGGGGCCGATGGGTCCGGTGTTGGATTAATCGAAGAGACGGTCGACGTTTCGTTGTGGCCGGAGGCAGTTACATCGAAAATTCCGGTGTGGACTTTGGAAAAGCCGGTGCTGGCTTGGTGGAATAAGAATAAAAGCGTAAAGTTGACTCCAGGGAGCGCACTGTGATTTCAGATAGGTATGTTGTGGAAAGCGAAGTGCAGAGGGAATTTTCTCCAACACGCATGCCGTTGTTACCGCGCTTGCGCGAAAAACATCCGCTCCTCGCAACCATAGATGGCACCTTGGTATCAGTTGAAGCAAGTATGTTTGGGGCGTTGCTACCGCTGCTTAAATCGCTACAACTCTGCGGCATGAAGCCGGTGGATTATTCGAGCACATGGCAGACCCAACTGTCGCAGACGGTGGTCGAAGCGGCGACGATGCAAATCCAGGCGATTTTGACGATGCATGCGGTGCGTAGAGACCGGCTCCAGTACGCTTTTTCGGAAGATATTCGCCCGGATTTAGTCACCTGCCCGCCTACGATGAGTGAGTTGTTTGGGGCACCGTTAGCGGAGGTGATCAAGCGTGCCCCCCAATCTGAGTCGGCAGCGACGTTGAGAGCAGCAACGCAGCCAAGACGAGGTTTCTGACGAGACGGGGGGGGGGGGGGGGGGTGCATTTCGGCCGGGCGGCGTGGACGGCCCCGGCAAGGTGACAAGTGGTGATACGTTGCCTATGGCGCGTTTTTAGCTCATGCAGTCATTTATGCAAAAAATTACATCACTTCCGTCTCTATCCCACTTCCCCCTACCCAGCTCGAGTCCATCCACTCTTTTCCTTGCCGTTGGCACGTGCAGTCGGAAAATCTTAAGCTAAGATTATTACATTGCTATAGGAAAGTCGTTCATAACGATCTTTTTCACTATTGAACTGTAGGGCACCATTTATTCCAAGCAAGCAGCGTGGCTACGAGGCTATGCGATTTGGTGGTGAGTAATTTTTTAAAGGCTGGTTGGAGAGTGTAAAAATGGCGGCCGGCATGGCAGTGGGAAGTATGTGAGAACTGAGAAAGTGGCGGTCTGATAGGCCGGCCAGGTGTGTCCATACATGGATATAATTGATTCTTGAGAATGTTGAAAGTGGTGCAGTGCGGTTTCTCAGGTTCGTAATGCTTAATTTGTGGTTTTCGTATAAAACTGTTGAAAATTAGTGAGGCATTAGTGCACGGCGACGTGCAGTTGAGAGTGCATTTGTGAAACCCATTGCCGGAGTCGGTGATGGTGATAGAGAGGAAAGTGCAGTTGTTGATTAATTAGCACGTCGGTCAGTTGCAAATAAATTTTTTTTTGAGCGATGCGGAATGCTGGGGCGTGCAGAGGCATTGGCTCGACCGAACGTGAGTGAGATATTTTTGTTGTATGAGCTGTTGGATTGTTTGCCTCGAGAAAGAAAGTTTATAAGATAATGAGCATGTGGCCTGCTGGGAGTTTGAGGGGCCATCGTGGAGACTGGGCGGCCATTGGGGCAACGCCGGGAGTAATGGATATTGTTGATGGTTTCGGTCTAGAGTTAGGAAATGCACCACCGCTGATGGCGGTTTCGGCGGGACTGCCATTACTTGACGATGCGAAGGAGATTGCCCCCATATAATGCGAGATGTTAGCGCAAGGAGTGATTGACCTGGTCATAAACGGGAGCGTTGGTTTTGTGTCCCCAATTTTTTCAGTGACAAAACAGGACGGATCGATCAGGATAATTTGAACCTGAAGGGCTTGAACGAGTTTGTAGTGGTGAGAAAGTGCTACTTGGATACTCTACCAAGGGTGGTAGAGCATTTACAGCCAGGGTGGTGGATGGCTACCATCGATCTGTCTCAAGCGTATTATGCAGTGGCAGTAAAGGACGTTGCGTAGCGGTTGTTAATGTTTTCTTGGCAGGGTTGTGTATACCGCTATTGTGTGTTGCCATTTGGTTTGGCTTCGGCCCCGGGTACTTTTATGAAACTTATGGCAGTGGTGAGGTGGTTCTTGCGCTGGGCCGGTGTGTTGATTTTTGTTTACCTGGATGATTTTGCGGTGATAGGTCCGTCCGCAGCCCCGTGTGCGGAGGGCGATGGAAACCTTGCGGAAGTTAGGTTTTTTTTTCATAAATTAAGGAAAAAGTGTTATGGTACCGTCGCAGTTTTTGGATATGATGTTAGATCTAAAATCGGCCCGACTTGTTCTACACCTGAGAAGTAGGCTCGTATGCTGTGACTGGTTGCAGTGATGCAACGGAACCCGGTCACTGTTGTTAAGGAGGTTCAAAGGTTGCTAGGCCTGGCGGCAAGTTGCACACGCGTTGGTAGCAACTGGATCTGGTGACCTGGTATCATGCGGGGGAGCACGGACGAAGCCTCTCGCGAGGGTCTTGCGAGGATTTGGATTGGTGGGCCGTAAAGCTTCAGACTAACGGTCGCCACAAGCCAGTTGGCCGGTAAAACGTGATAGCTGGCGACAATAAGACACTATTGCACTCGACAAAGTTGGCTACTACTATCACGTTTTAGTTATTGAAAATACCGAACCGATATTGTTGATCAGAGCCTTGATCACAACATGAATGCAGAACCTACTGACATTATTCCTGGCATTAGAAACAAAAATATTAATCCGATGTAACTTGCCTTCGCCTAATGGCAAAAAAAAATGCCAACCGCGCTGATTAGGCCTAACTAGAGGCATGTTTTCCCGGGAATCACGTCATTCTTAGTTAGGCTTAACGCACGGACAAATAATTTATTCACCTTTGAATTTTTATTTCTAAAAGATTTAAACATTCACTTCATTTGGTAGGTGTTAAGATTTAGTACTCAAGATTCATTTCTTTGTAGAAACTGCTGAGATCTGCTGGTTTAATTTCGTTTTCAGATGAAGGCACTGTCAGACGATGTAAACAGAGCTTTTAAGATCGTCAGTCCTAGCCTACCGGAAGTAGGACTAACTAATCAACAATAACATAAGTTGATTATTTTTTTAAACAATTATTTTTTTTTTTTACATTTGAGATTTAATTAAAGGTTTTGTTTGGTGTTATTAAAATATTAAATAAAATTTAAATACAGACAGACATAAATGCTAGGAATAGCTAACCAGCTGAAAAACCAGACATGCCTAACTGATAACCATGGCTAAAGATGTAAATATTTTTTGCATTTTCGATTTAATTAATAGTTTGATTGGGTTATATTCATGCTTTAAAAGAAATTTAAATTCAGACATTACTGACAGATAAAAACCGATTAAAAACCAGATATGATTAAAGGCACATAAATCCCTCCGTTCTGGCCGCTTTACTCTGCGTCACCTACGCTAAAATATAGTTCAAACGACCGCAGCGCGCATTGCTCTAGGCATTAGTCATACTCATTTCGGGGCCGCTGCAACGTGACACATCGTACGACCAAGTCGCACTCTTGAGCGAAGGATTAATAATCCTTCCTCCAGGGCCGCGGCTTGCCAGCGATGTGGCGGGAGTTATTTACCGCTCGGACCGAGCCGTTTAAAACAAGCCTAATAACATTCACGCGCCACTACTGACATCTGCATCGTACCCTTAGACTAGCAAATGAAAGGTAAATCAGTTTATATAAAACTATTTCCGGTAATGTATCGAGTGAAACTGTTAAAATATACCGGAGGGAGTTATGTGCCTTTAACTGATAACAGCCATGCTTAAAGTACTAAATAACTTTTTTAACGAAATATGTAAGAAACACCTGTTCATTTAATTCAGCATAAAATTGTATAATACTAAACTTTAAAATACAAAGGTAAATTTTGAAAAGGTTTGTATTTTGACAGCAAAGTTTGATAAAAAAAAATAAAAATTAAAGTCACTCGCTTGGCCATAAAAATAAATCTTGGGCTATTATGTTGCTTGTTTAAATTTATTACCGTGATGGTTCCTGGGGAGGGGGGGGGGGCGGAGCTACATCCCGGAAAACTTATAAATTACATAACTATGCCTGGCGGCAAAATTATAGATTGTACTCATTGGCGACCAAAAATTTTATTATGGCGACTAAACATAATCAATCCACTGGCCACTGTCTACTAAAGAAAAATTCTAATCTGAAGCTTTAGTGGGCCGAGTTTCTTGGTCGACCGGTGGTAGCAATATCTTGGGTCTCGATGGAGGCCGCAGTGGTGGTGACAACGGACGCTTCGGACGTGGGCTGGGGAGCGGCCACAGGGGATTCACAGGCACAGGGAAGGTGGCAGTCCGGGGAGGCTGCTTTGCATATAAATGCGAGAGAATTATTAGCGATTCTGAACTTGTTAGACGTATTTGGAGACCTGGTCAGGGGACGGGTTGTACGAATCCTTTCCGATAATGTAGTGGCGTGTCATATGTGAATCACCAAGGGCGGACTAAGTCTCGGGTGCTCAACGCTATGGTCCGTAGCCTGGTGCAACATAGATGTCAGCTAAATTGTGTGGTACAGGCGGCATTTGTATTGGGGAAACTGAATGTGGCAGCGGATGGTCTGTCTTGGAATTTCTGGGACGGATTTGACTTCCGATTGTGTACTGCGGCGTTTCGGAAGATTTGTAGGTGGTTTGGTACGCCAGACGTAGATGCGTTCGCATTTGAGGCGATGGCCCATTTGCAGCGATTTGGGTCGTGGGGGCGCTGTCCAGGGACAGAGTTCGTGGATGCGTTCAGTATAAACTGGAGGCCGTTCTTTAATCGGAGGTTGCGTGGACAAACTCGTTGTGGATCGAGTGAAGTGGGCGGTACTGGCGGTGTGCAGCCTGGTTCGTCCGACTTTTGGCCTGGGCCAAGGAGGGACCGTATCCCTTGAGGGGCACAGGGGTCCTCCTCTGGGACCCTTACTTGGACGCTGAAGTGACGGATGAGTGGAGTCCCTGGGTGGTCTGGGGTGTAGGTACGGATTGAATTGCCAAGTGGGACCAAGGGCACTACGGCCGTCTTCGGAGCGATTCCGAGATCGATGCATTGCTTACTAATCTATCCCATTATTGTAACACAGGAGGATTCTGCGATAGAGAAATGAAGATTCTCCCAGAGAACTTGTTCTCGCCTGGAGAATCTAAGTTCTCTGAGTCGAATACACTGCCCGCCCGCCTCCCTGCACGGAATCGAGCATTCACGGCAAGAAAAGAGTGGATGTACACGAGCAGGGTAGGGGGAAGTAACGTAATTTTTTGCATGAATGACTGCATTAATGAGCTAAAAACGCGCCGTAGGCATAGGGGAAGATCCAATTTTTGTAACACAGTTTCGTCGGATTCGACTCGGGGAACTTAGTTTCTCCAGGAGAACAAGTTCTCTGGGAGAATCTTCATTTTCGGTTCTCCATCTTAAGATGAGAAAACTTTGACAACAGTGGGACCTTTACCTTAGTATAATTTCTTTTTTGAAGTAATAGTAACTGGCAGAAAAATTGTAAAAACAATGATTAAAAACCTTTTAGTGAAGGTACCAAAATACTTCTGTACTCTTCAGAGTTGTGTTATGATGAGTGGGTTACAGTTGATTATTAATTGAAAGTTGATTTCAAATTTGTATACTGTATTAACAATTAAAACAACTGAAATCTTGAAACAAGAATTAAACCTTTCTAAGAATTATGACAAGTATGATGAAAAGTGAGATAATAGCGATTTTCACGGGATTCTTATCACCGCAGCGTGAGTAGGTAAATGTTTAGACTTGTTGAAAAGTGGGCCTTTTTTTCGGTTTTATCGTGCAAAAACTCTTGTATTACCCGAGCGCACAAATTTTTTAGAAAAAAGTATATAAGTCGCGGGTTATACGTGTGAAATTACGGTAAAAGTAACATTACGTTACATATAAAAAACGCAATGAAGTTGGCAACGCAACATCCAGTTGCCAACATTGCGTTTTTGAGTATGTAATATAATGTTACTTCTACCGTAATTTAATTTCACACGTGTAATCCGCAAGTTATACACATTTTTCGTAAAAATTTATGCGTTCGAGTTATTCAAGAGTTTTTTGCATGATAAAACCAAAAAAAGGTCCATTTCTCAATAAGCCTAAACGTTCACCTACTCGTACTGCAGTGATTCAAATCCCGTGAAAATCACTATTGTGTCACTTTTCACCATGCTTGTAAAGTTGTAGCTCTTGTTTCAAGATTTTTTTTTTGATGTCCTGTATTGTGGTTTTCTTACTTGAATCCATTTAACTGTCAACTGTGCAATAGTTTTGTTTAGGTCTAGGCTTCACTGCAGCACATAGCTGCCCCTTGATAATTTTTCTTTTTCAATTCTTGTGTGGAAGAGGAGGGTTAAGCTGGGAAAAGTGGGTGAGTGGGAAAGGGTTAATATTGTTTAGGAAAAACAAAAAATCCTGAGAAATTAGTTATAATACCTATTCCTAAAACTAAAACATTGCGCACATTTTTCGTTTCTTTGATTTTAAATGAAAATAGTAAAGCCAATAAAGATTATTTCTGGCTTTATTATATTCCCTTTATTTCTTTTTTCTATTTTCTATTTTCTTTTATTTATTTTTTCTTATCGTTTATTTTAGTTTTTTTTGTTGATTTTAGGCTGCGCAGAGCGAATTTATAAATTTGTAAGTTCAAAACATCGGGAGCAAAAGAAGAACGACCATTTCGTTTAAGCACTTCATCACGACCAACTATATTTATTTAGCTAGAGTAGACTTCCGTTTTTGGGTACATGGAAAATGCGAAAAACGGAAGTGCATGCGGCGCTCACGATCTTCGTTAATATTTTTAAAACAGGTGTGACTAATTATTTTAGAAACATCGCAATCGATTAAAAATTAGCTAAAGACAAGTGTCCAACACAAGTTCTGAAATTGTGCGTAACAATCTGTTTTCAACAATCAATTATCCAATACAAGTTTAAAAAAAAATAAGGGAATTCTAAATTTAAACTGCTGACATAAATTTAGATAAAATGCACCTATTTTCCATTTCAACAACCCTTCCCCTTGTTGGGCACTTCACAACAAAATGTAAACACATTTAATTAGGCTAACACACACAAAAAATTACTAAAAATGGAACCCAGTTTTTTTCTTTTCTTTTTTTATCACATGTAAGTTCCAAAAAAAAAAAACATTTAAAACTTGTCCCAACGGTCCAGACTATTTTGACTCCAGGCCCATGGACGAGAAATGTCCATTTGCCCCTTTCTTTGGTAGCACTTTGGTGAGAACATCTGCCACATTTTGATTTGTAGGGATGTACTCGAAGGAGAGAACATTTTTGGACATCGGATCTCTGATGAAATGACACTTCAAGTCTATGTGTTTTGTTCTCCCTGAAGTTATCTTGTTTCTTGCAAGACACATAGCACCTTGATTGTCCACAAACACTGGCACAGGATTCTTCAGGAAACATCCGAGGTCCAGCTCTGACAGGAAACTTTTCGTCCACAACACCTCCTTGGCGACGTGGCTCATGGCTATGTACTCTGCTTCTACGGTGGAGAGGGCAACGACCTCCTGTTTGCGGCTTCTCCAGGATGTGGCTGCTCCGGCGAGTATCTTTACACACTCGCTGTACGATTTTCTGTCGGTTGCATCCGATGCCCAATCGGAATCGGAGTAAAAAGAGATCGGCAGGCCAGTCTTTCTATAATGTAGACCAACAGTTCGAGTCTTTTTCAAGTATCGTAACACGTGCTTGATACCTTGCCAGTGTTGTCCAGTCGGGTGTTCATTGAACTGACTCAAATACGATGTCACGTAGGCCAGATCTGGCCTGGTTCCATTTGCCAAGTACAAAAGGCTCCCAATGGCTTCTCTATACGGTACCTTCTCTTCACCTTCTGGCAATATTCTGTCACTGTCTTCTTGTTTCTTTAGCTTCATTCCAAGATCCATTGGTGTTGAAGCTGGTTTGGCATTAGACATACCAAATTTGTTCAAAATCTCATCGATATATGCCTCTTGTTTAAGGTAGATCGAGCCATCTGGTTGTTTGTCCAGTTTAATCGAGAGAATTTCTTTCGCTTCCCCTAAATCTCTGGCTTTAAATCTGGCTAGGATCTTGCTTTTGAAGTCTTTCAACACCATTTGGTTCTTTACAATAATCAAGTCATCATCGACATAGATTCCTGCTATTAGGCCTACTTCCATATTGTGATAAACACAGGGGTCAGAAAGGACTCCTTTAGGCCTATATCCGTCAAAAAATTGTCTAGACATTCATTCCACTCCCTTCCGGATTGGTGGAGGCCGTATAAACTTTTTTCAAGTTTGCACACGTAATCGGCTTTAGTTTTATCAATGAAGGGGGGAGCTTGTTCCTTAACCCTTTAAGGACGGGTGCGCCCAAATGCGCCCGCTATATAAGCATTGTTTACAGCTCTTCTACAGGTCAGATTGAAAACTTCCAGCTAATTACAGTGAAACTAAAAATGTGATATGATGGCCAGATGATTAACGAAAAAAATGACACAGGTTTCATTCCCTTACTTCAAGTGGGTGACACGCTATGAATTTTTTTCTACAAGTTCGTTACGAGACATCAGTGCAAACGCAGTCCTTAAAGGGTTAAATATTTCCTCCTTAAGTGTGCCATTTAAGTAGGCAGCCGTAAAGTCCATTTGGTGAATTTCCCACCCCAATTCAACGGCGAGGGCTATTAAGGTGCGGATTTTCTTCATCTTGATTACTGGTGAAAAAGTTTCTGAAAAATCGAGCCCTTTTTTCTGCATGAAGCCTTGAGCCACCAACCTTGCCTTGTAGCGCTCCAGGTTCCCTTCTTGGTCAAATTTCTTCTTGAAAATCCACCTTGCCTTTATTATTTTCCTCCCAGGTGGTCTGGGCAGCAAAGTCCATGTTCCATTTTCCTTACGATTTCCCATTTCCTCTTTCATGGCTTGCTCCCATTTCTCAGATTCTGTGCCACTTAATGCTTCTTGTAATGTAAGTGGGTCACAATTTTCTTCTTCAGGCGGCTGCTTCACAGCGTTGCATTTCATTTGGAAATCCCTCTTGGCAGCTTGCCTTAATGACCTATGCACTGTCGGTTGCAGCTCTGGCAAAGGTAGGCTACACCTGTCTAAGTCATATTGATCTTCGTTTATTTCAAAAAAGCCTTCCCTATTTAATGCATCGCCGTCTTGAGGGTTTTTATTTGAATCTTCAACCTGTGTGGCTGTTTGGGTTTGTGGAACTGGATCTTCTTGCTGCATTTCCACCAGTGCGAGTTCTGGCGGCTCAGTGTGTTGCTCTCCTTCTGAGCTTACACGCAGTGTCACTGATTCATCGATGTACTCCTGCGAGCTTGCATTCTTCTTTAATTTTAATGGGAAAACATTCTCCTCGAATTTTACGTCACGACTGACAAGGATTTTGTCAGCTTCAAAATCCCACAACTTTAGCCCTTGACGCCATCTGGGTATCCTAGTAGAACTGTCTCCTTGGCTCTAGGATCGAGTTTGTGTTTTGCTACATGCCTTCCAACCACAGTCCACACGTGGCAACCAAAATCTTTTAAATGGCCTACGTCATTGTCTTCCTCACTCCACAAGGACATGGGGGTCTGTCCCAAAAGCGATCTTGAAGGGCACAAGTTTCTTACATGGCAGGCTGTAGTGGCTGCTTCTGCCCACTGATTTTGTGGTGGTCCTGACTGTATTAAATTGCATCTTGTCATATCGAGCAAGGTTCTGTTAAAACGTTCTGAGACACCATTTTGTTCAGGATTTCCCGGAACAGTAAGCAATCTTCTGATACCGTGTAACTGGAGGTATTCATCAAACTCTTTGCTGCTGTATTCCCCGCCGTTGTCTGAGTGTAGGAACATTATTTTTACCTCGTGCTGATTTTCAACTTCAGTCTTGAACTGCTTAAATTTTTCCAGTACCTCCGATTTCTCTTTCATTGTGTACACTCTTGCATATCTTGTGTAATCGTCTATGAAGGTGACTAAGTAGTTAGCCCCACCCTTTGATTTAGGTGTGATTTTCCCTATCATATCGGAATGTATAATTTCAAGAACTCGCTTAGTTTTGTGCTTCTTTTCTTTAGGGAATGGGGTTCGTTCAAGTTTCCCTTTCACACACGTTTCGCACAGACTGTTGTTTTTGCCATTTTCTTCATCAATTGTAATGAGCAATTCATTTTCTTTCGTTAATTGTTTAATCGCTGCTTTATGAAGGTGGCCCAGCCTTTGGTGCCACAATTCTTTAGTCTCTCGTTTGGTGAGATAGGTTATTGGCTCGGTTTCGTCGATTATATATAGTCTATTTTCTCTGTAAGCTGTTAACACTATAGAGTTGTCTTCATCTGTGACAGTAGCCTTACCATTTTTAAAGTCAATTTGTAGGCCAAGCTCTTCAATACTGCCCACTGACAGCAAACTACCATCCAAATCAGGAGCATATAATACGCGGCTCAAAACAATATTTCGGCCTGCAATTTTATCTGAAAGGGTCAAATTCGCATCACCAATCCCTAATACCTTCAGCGTAGATTGGTTCGCAACTTCAACTCGTGACGGTCGCTCTACAAAATTAGAAATTTTGTCCCTTTGAGACGTAATATCATCGGTGGCCGCACTTTCCAAATACCAAGCACTACTTATTTGTACCTTTTCTTCTGTTGTACGCAATGCCTTCGTAACGTCAGGTAGGCCTATAAGTATTGTTTTATTTGCCTTTTCAACCGATTTGTCGACTTCATTTTGGTTTGAATGCGATTTCGTTTGTTGTTTGGCGTCATTTGAGTCATTAAATCTACATTCTTTTGCTATATGGCCAAATTTTCCGCAACAGAAACACTTTGCAGGACGTCTTCCCTTGTTAGTTTTAGTTTCTTCTTCAACATTTTTGCTGCTCGTTGTATTTAGCCATTTCTTCGGCAGTTGGGACGTCTTCCCTTTAGTGAACAAGGCTTTGGACTCTTCTCCAACTTTCGTCACTTCATCTCACCTAATATTCCTTTTCTTCTTTGAGTAATCTCGCTTTGACGATCTTCGTAGTCAAGTTTGATTCTTGGTGCTGTAGGTTGAGTATGAGTGCTTCAAAGCTTCTGGGTAGTCCCATCAACATAACTAGCGCAACTTCACGATCATTGAAGTTGTAGTTACAGCTCGTTAGTTTCCTGTGAATGTCCATAATGTGGGCTAGGTAATCTGACATTCTTTCATTTTTGTTCATATTTACGTTGAAGAAATCTCATAAGCTGTATTACGTGCAGCAGCCCATACTTGCAGTGAATTTCCTCAAGGTTTTCCCAGGCTTCTTTTGCTCTGCTGCATTCGCCAATATCGTCTAAAAAATTGTCTTCAACTACTAAAAACAAAAATGTCAGGGCCTTCTCGTTCGATCTTCGTTCGGCGTCGGACATGGCGGCTCCATATCCGGGTTCAATTGCTTCCCATACCCCACGCTGCACCAATGCGGCTCTGGCACGAATTTTCCACGCATGATAATTTTCACTACTAAGTTGGGGAATCTTAAATTCGTCCATATTGGTTGCCATTTTGTGGGTTTATGGTTTTTGCACAGTTCACTAGCACGTCTGCTGAACTTTACTCACAGTTCATTCGGGTGTGGTCGGCTTCGTCTTTGTCTTCGTATCGTAATGGCTTCCTCTTACCGATGCTCAACTTAACTTCTTTTCCGAGCGTCTTCAAGAAAAAAAAAGCCTTCAAACTCACTTTCACGCATTGGAAACGTGTCAGGGTCCATAACCTGTTGATTTTAGGCTGCGCAGAGCGAATTTATAAATTTGTAAGTTCAAAACATCGGGAGCAAAAGAAGAACGACCATTTCGTTTAAGCACTTCATCACGACCAACTATATTTATTTAGCTAGAGTAGACTTCTGGTTTTGGGTACATGGAAAATGCGAAAAACGGAAGTGCGTGCGGCGCTCACGATCTTCGTTAATATTTTTAAAACAGGTGTGACTAATTATTTTAGAAACATCGCAATCGATTAAAAATTAGCAAAAGACAAGTGTCCAACACAAGTTTAAATAAAAATAAGGGAATTTAAAAATAAGGGAATTCTAAATTTAAACTGCTGACATAAATTTAGATAAAATGCACCTATTTTCCATTTCAACAACATTTTTCCCCTAAACCGTAACTGGTATCACGTTGGCCGACATGAACAAAAATTTTGGTTTCGGACAGCCATATGACTAGTGCTTATAATACTTATTGCTAGGACTAGCACTGAAAATCATTTTACTTTTTGCTTTTTAGCCTGTATCCAGCAGCTTGAACGCCCAATGCTGTATGGTGATGGGTACGTGTTTTTCTTAGAATTTTTATTGCACGAGTCTGAATTTCTCACTCTATTACGTGTTTTAATGAACTTGTACATTTGCTGAAAAAAAACTGTAGCGAGACATTTTGTTATTTCAGATTTTATATCTTCTCTTGTTCAGTTTGTAACTCTGGACCTGAATTTGTACAGAGGCTTGCATTACGCTGGTGAGTTGATTATTAATTTTACTGCATTTCAAATTCAATAATCATCTCCTAGTTCGTTTCTACACCATTGAAAAACATAGGTTACATTTATTTCGTCCTTGTACTTATTTATTTCGCTTTCGCCATACAAGGTACAAAAGGGAGTATAAACGAACCACAATAATGGAATAACATAAATATGTGAAACAGGGAACAGGTTCGAAAGTCTGAAGCAAAAGTGTATTACAGCGCATCCTCTTCTGCATCCTGGAGAACTACCGTAACCTGGACGTGTTTATGGGCACGCAGCCTGAGGGATTTCATGCTGTGGTCCATCCGGATCTCATACCAGCTGCCGATGCGCATCAGTCTCTGGGCCACGCCATAACCCTAATTTTTTAGTGCCACCTCTGGCAGCAGCAGCAGCAAGAATGTTGCCAAAAGCAAGAACGGAATGCCACAATGTGGCCTGAAGCAAAACCATGGCAATCTCAAAGGTCAGCACACTACTGTCTCCACATGACCGATGGTTGTACTGCTGGTGTGGCATTGGCTGTCACTTTTCGGCACACAGTTACAAAATACAGCGCATCCAAACACACAAATGTGGCTGCTGTCATCCCTTTGAAGCATCCCTGTAACACATGTGTATGGTCTGCCATGCGAACATGAAGACTTTCCTGCCAAGCTTTGACGATCAGCATCTGTCCTGGAATTTGAGCACAACTTCCATTTCCCACCTTGTTGCCATGCTGTGCTTCCACTCTACGGAGGACAATGAGCTTTAACTAAAGAAGTGAGCTTATGCTGATGATATTGTTTTCCTGACATCCACCTTTCGTCTGTCGTTTAACCTTTTGAAATTGGTCGGAGTTACCTTTAGGGAAGGGGGGGGGGGGGATTCTGAGGTTGTTGAGCCTTTACATCTGAATGGAACGAAACCAACTTGGGGTCATTTCAATAACCTATTTGGGTGTAGCGCTTAGTGGAAACCTATCGAATGATTTACAGGTGCGGAAAGTTCGGGTTAGCTGTTCAGGAAGAGCAACGCTTTCCTGCACACTGGTGCCTTCTTCTCTCGAGGAAAGGAAATTGGATTGCTGAACACCAGAGCTATGGCGCTGTACGGACTTCAACATGCTGCAGCTATTCTAATGTGACAATTAACGAACTGTCATTGGTGCATCACAGGGCCATAAAAAGAGCACAACTGACGTCTAGATGTAACCATCAAGCTTGCAAAGACTATAATTTTCTCACTTTGGAACTTGCTCTGCTTTTACAACTGGCGGGGGGAATTGGCAAGGTGGCCTGATGGTTAGCATGACTATCTCTTACCAGAGGTCTTGGGTTTGAGTCTGGCCTCAGCCACCCCTGGCATTTACTGGAAAAGAAGGGCCCTGTGATGTCTCGTGCTCATGTCAGTTGTGGCGTGTAAAAAAGAACCTAGGAATTTCCGATGGGATTTACCTAACAAAATTGTTTCTCTCTCCTTCTGGTATCATGGTTACGGCTGGGAGCGCGCAAAAGCTAATGCTTTTATAACCGGCAAACTGTGGAGTAATATACAAAACTCTTAACAATGCCCTTGTTGTGGCTTACATGAGGGGGGGGGGGAATCTGACGACTGAGGTCAATGTCAGGGTGCAATTGTTGTGGAAGGGCTAATGCACCTGGGAAGATGATGCAAGATCCGTACCCCCCATGACATATGGCTGCTGAGGCAGAGGGCCCACGACCGTATTCAGGGCATCGCTGTGTTGCAAGCTATTGAAGACATGGATCGAGGTCCACTTTGACCGTTTTTTTTATATTCACTTTAAAGTTATCACTTCCATACACCTTATGTACCTCGTTGTACAGAGTGGAATAAATAAGGCCACGAAAAAAAAATTGTTTGGTTTACGGGCGAGGTTTCAAATTGAAGCACCAGGCAACCAGGCATTTTATTTTATTTAACTAACCACATTTCTTTGACATGTACCTAGCTCAAAGCTGAAAGAATATGAAGTCAGCCTAAAAAATATAATATTGTTAAATGTGTGATTTATGTCATCTAACATTCAAAGTTTTTTAGTTTTTGTCAAATAACTTCTTAGTGGTATGAGCTAGAGGTTTGAAATTGGCACCATTGGAAAGCTCGTTTCGAGGCGGTTAAAATGGTGTACTGGAATGTCAAAAACGGTCAATATTTGGCGAAAATGTGATTTTTAGCGGGTGAACCAAGTTTCAAATAAAAAGTTTTGACCCGCGATAATTTAAAGCACCCTCACGCGCCTGTAAACCAAACAATTAACTTTGCATGGCCTAATAAAAAATTAAATTAAAGCTAAACCCTACCATCTTAAATTTCAGTATCTTTAATTAAGACACTTAAAAAACATGTGAGAGGTACGAAATCCACTCAGAAAAGTAGTAATGTGTCCAAATCTTCATTCTAGCAGATGAATTCTTCGTTCGTGCTGTCAACACATCCAAGTCTCGTTCGCGTGACGTCATACTTCATCACCCTCATGGCGCATGCGCCCAACAAGCTCAGGCAAGATCGCGCTCGGCTCTCATTCCTTACCACGCGTGCCCCCTAAACTACTTCTCCCTCCCCACAAGCAACAAGTGGACATTGTCTAATTGCATATCTGCCCAGCATTACGCGTTGAGTGGATTATCGCCTCGCTGAACAAACTTGCACGAATCTTTCTTGGGTTAAAATAGTCATGGTAGCGTACGTTCTTGATTACTTTAATTTAATAAATCACGCAGAGATTTGAGTTTTGGTTCGCGCTGCTATGTCATAGCACAAGTGGACCGGTCGCCCAGCCACCATGTTTAGGGAGCACAACCTGCCACACACTCGCTGGTATGCTACGAGGTCCATGGGTGATGAAGTGTGACGTCAGTACCATGCGTGGAAACATCAAACTTGGATTCTAAATTAACTATTGTGTAATTAGTACGAAGTTGGAAACTTCGCGCTACTTGCATCTTGTTTTTTTCATATTTAACTAACAATAGTGAAATTAAGATGGAAGGGTTTATTTTTACTTTAATAAAATAAAAAGCCTAGTAGCGTTGTCACTTTCGGAAGAACCGAAAGAAAACCATCATTTTTTTTTTTCTTAAATTCTTTTCGCTTTTTCTTGGTCTAGTATTTTTCAAGTTCTTAGTTGTCTGGTCTTTCTGGAGTTGATTTTGCCAGAGTATGAAATTATTTTCCATGTCGTGGGCTAGCATAAATCAGTCGCAAAGAAAGGATCTTGTTATAACAACTCAAATTATAGTTAGCGCAGTGTAGCTCTTAAGTTAATCCTGTTTTATGTACTCTGATTATAATTTAAATAAATGTTTTCTTCTGTAGGCCAGATTTAACTCATCTAGTCATCTATAACCTCACTGTCAAATACAAAAAAAAGTATTACGACTTTGAAACGTCAATAATGCCTTTCGTTGATCAGAATTGGAAGGAATTTCGACTTGAAGGAAACGTAAGTTCGAAAATGTGTTTCATTTTAGTTTGTTGATTTCAGTGGTACTTTCCGTCTTTCCTGTAGATACTAAGCGCCATTTTCCATTACCTATCACTTACTTCTTTTTAACGCAGTGCCAAAAGTGTTCCAGTTACTCCAAACTAGCTAATTTTCGAATGCGTATACTGGCATTCTTCTTCAGGCTTGGGCAATGAGACGCACACGCACCAACTGTCCAACTTCCGCACCGAACGCGATGATTCAAATTCCCTCCCCCACCCACCCACCTCTTCATCAATGTAACAACTTTGCAGGTTGCTGCTGTCAAGCTCCGTGTGTGTCGCTGTTGTAATAGGGAGTTTTGGTACTGCGTTAAAAAGAAGTAAGTGATAATGAACGAAAACCGAAGTAAATCATCCATACCATCGGTATTTGAAGTTCCATTACCTATTAGTAAGGCTGTACCGAACCGAACATGGCCGAACAGAGGGTGTTCGGTTCGGTTCGGTGTTCGGTATTTCAAATGTATAATACTAACCGAACATATTTTCACTTCTAATCGACGGATTTTGAAGTTTGAATACACCATTTTGAAGGTTTTTTCGCCAGCTTTCTGTTAGTCCAAACCACAAGTTCCTAACTATAACGGTTCAGGAGTTACAAGGGAAAATGTAAAAGTAGTGGAGATTTTTTTTATGTTTAAACAGAGTTTCAACATCTATGGACTTACAAGTCCATGGGAAAATACCTACATTTGTTAAGAAACTTGTGCTTTGATGAATCTTTGTAAACTGAGCTCTTTTACATTTTAGTTTAAGATAGATTGGTTTGGTACATTTTTGTTGGGTTCGGAAGTGTTCGGTGTTCGGCTTATTTAAGGTTTGTTCGGTTTGGTTCGGTTCGGCTGAAAAATTCTCGTTCGGTACAGCCTTACCTATTAGCAATGATGAAAACTATTTCAATCATTTGTAGCAACAATGAAAAAAAGGATGGTATATGCACCAGCACTGAAACACTGGTTGGATAGCCTAATTGTGAACGTAATGTGGCAAGCCATTTGTTTCAATAAATGCAACTCCCAAGACATGGCAATTTGAGTGTTAGGGTTTTTGTCGCAGTTAAATTTTACAAGTAGTGCAAAAAATGCAGTGGCCCCCTGAAGCAGAACTTTCTGCCATTGTCTGCGACACCAATTGTTGGAAAATAAATTCTCTGCAGCTAATCTGCTTTTAGGGATCGACCGAGTCCGGATAGATCCGGATCCTGCAGTATTTGGCAATATCCGGGTCCGGTAATTATTAAACCAGATCCTACACAAATACTCAACTTCCTTTTTCCTGTGCTTCTTAATAAATTCTTAGTAAAATAACTAAACGGTCTACGAGTATAAAAAATTGCAGACGAAATAATTATAGTGTAAATTATTATACAAAAATATGAACGGGAGAATACGAAACGAAAATGCCCAGAAAGTCAAAACTTTATCGGGGACTACAAATCGGCGCTATTGACCAGTCAAGTTGTACTGAAAGTTGGCTCATTTCTCCGCGAAAGAATCATAATTAAAAAAAGGTATTTCCACAAAGACAGCTTGAATTCATTAGATTTTTTTATGATCTCCTATCAAACTTCCCTTGCCTAACCGCAAAAAAAAAAAAACAACCGTATAGAGTAGGTATGACTGGCATGTTTTCCCTATCGCACGCAGTGAGTGAGTTAGGCCTAATGCACGAAGCTGCAGACGTTAAAATTTTCACCTTTGAACTTTTTAATTTTTTGAAAAAGATCCGATTATGTACTTCACTGGTTAAATGTTGAGTGCCTTTGAAGTATCCAAAATTCCTTTTGTTAGAGAAACTGATAATCTGCTCCCTTAATTAGTTTTTAGACTAAGTAAACATTGCCTTTGTCACAGCAAGACATTACGAGGCAACCGGGAGAAGATAGTCAACTGTGGGTGTAATTAGTAAGGCTATACCGAACGAGAATTTTTCAGCCGAACCAAACCGAACAAAAATGTACCAAACCAACCTATCTTAAACTAAAATGTAAAAGAACTCAGTTCACAAAGATTCATCAAAGCACAAGTTTCTTAACAAATGTAGGTATTTTCATATGTACTTGTAAGTCCATAGATGTTGAAACTTAGTTTAAACATAAAAAAATCTTTTCTACTTTTACATTTTCCCTTATAACTTCTGAACCGTTAGAGCTAGGAACTTGTGGTTTGGACCAACAGAAAGCTGGCGAAAAAACCTTCAAATGGTGTATTTAAACATCAAATCCGTCGATGAGAAGTTAAAATGTGTTCGGTTTGGTATTTTGCGTTTAATTGAAACTCCGAACACCCTCTGTTCGGCCATGTTCGGTTCGGTACAGCCTTAGTAATTAGCCAACTCTAAAACCTGCTATGTCTAACTGATAACACCCATATTTCAATCTGCACATGTTATTATTTAAAAAAAAATTATTTTCAGCTTTATTATTTTATATGGCTCTACTATACCAGGTGTAGGCTCTGGTGGCCATCTCAAAAACCTGACATGATTAACTTGTAACCTTGTTTAGTGTCTTTTTTTAAATTTGTATTTCACCTTATGTTATTATTATTTTATTTGGTTTTATTTATAATTAAACAAAATTTAAAAATATTTTGGCGAATAAAAAAGATTATTTTTTTTTTAAACCAGGCATGATTAACTGATAATCATGTTTAAATTTTTTAATATTTATATAGTGTTTATTTTAATTTTTATTTCAGTGTGTGTTATTTTATTTTATTTTATTTTATTTATAATTGAACAAAATTTAAAAATATTTTGCGGAATAGAAAATATTATTTTTTTAAATCAGGATGATAACCATGTTTAAACCTGTAATTATTTGTCTAGCTTATTTTTTTTTTTTTTTTGTATTTCAGCATTTTAAGTTATTTTATTTGGTATTATTTAGAAATTAAACTATTTAAAAATAATTTCATATCCTATACTGGTTTCACAAATGTTTCAAAATTCTGCAAATTATTTTTTGAAATGAAGCTGTAGGCTAATCAATGGGAAATCCTTAAATTAGAAAAATGTTTATTGATTGATTAACCTAATTAGTGCTTTGTGTGATTGTTTAAAAAAAATTTGTCAAACCAGTATTGTCAAACCAGTAGAGTGCTGTAGCCTATAGGCTACGGCTGTGCAGATACCGGGACTGGCTGCAGGTACCATTGGTATCGGTATCGGACCGGCACCGGGTTAACAAGTGTTTATTGGTCAACATGCGTTTTTTTCTAGAATCGGCATTTTCATACATTAATAATGTGGCATATTGTTCCCAACGCTACTAAAAATTAAATTTAAATATATAATCTGCTAGGTTTTAAACTTGTGAGGCAATAAAGTGTTACCAAACAATTCCTTTGTAAAAGTGATACTTTTGTAACACCATTTCATTACCAACGTATGAACACGTTCTGTTTGGATTCTTTATTATCATTTAACATCGGCAAATGACCAATAGCACCGGTACTGGGGCCGGAACCGAGTAAACAGGCACCGGTATCGGGAAAAGTGGCACCGGCAGAGCCTTACTATTGGCACTTGTACTGTACTCTTAATAGCGTAAGACTTCCAAGTGTTAATTGTAAGAAAGTAATGTAAAACAAAACGAAAATAAACACCATCTGCAACCTATAAGGAGAAAAATAAACAACTTTATTTCATAATTTTTTTTTTTAATTATCCGGCACCGACACTGGCCCGGATTCGTATCCGATTCGGCTCTGGCAATCTGGCATCAAATTATCCGGAACCGATCCAGATCCGGTGAAATGCTATCCGGTCGATCCCTATCTGGTTTTATCACGTGATTACCCACATGTTTATTGGTTTTTATTGAATAACTTTTCATTGCTTTACCGTATTGATCTGGCGATTCAATCTATGGAAAGATCTCATCGAGACGATTAAAATGCTGTATTGTATTGTCAAAATTTGACGAAATTTTTCAGAAATTTGGCCAAATTTGTCCACGGCAGCCTTCAACTGTCCGCGACGTATTGTCACGCTGATTCTGCTACCGGGCAGTGGCCAAATGCTGCATATTCGTCGCCCTTTGGCGATTGGCATTTGTGATGGTTAAGACAGCGATGTTATTGGTCCGATGTTGATGTCAACACTAGCTTGCTAATCCAACACCGATAAATTAACAACAAACTAGTAGAAAGACATTGCTTTTTGCCTGTGCTATCTTTCTTTCACACTGAAAGAGATCAACTTGTTTGCAAAATTTTCACTTTGGTTTTGTAAGTGTCTTAACTTCCGTTTTTAGGATTTATATATATATATATTTTTGCTAAATAACTTGAACCTAACCGATATGTGATACTCGTACCGGTACCCATTTAATTGCGCTTTATTAAAATTCAACCAATAACCTGTTTGTCTTTCTACTTTTCCGTCATATAACTACAAAAGAAAAGTGAAGAAAGTTTTGTTTTGAATTTTGGAAAGCTAGTGAAAACACTTTAGTAAAGAAGAAAATCTGTTACAATTTGGAAGTGAGTGGGAGTGACTTGTAAAATAGCAAATAGTTGGGTCCAACTCACCTATATTTTGGCCTTTATTGTTCCTTTATAGTCTAAAACCTCTGTTCCGAAGTGTGGGGGAAGTCGACTCCTACCCTTTGCTTTATTAAAATCCGTTGATAAATTTAGCAACAAAAATTATTGGTTACGGTTTTGAAGAAAATTACTGTGCTACGGATCCAAACCATACAGTGTTGGCTCATTACCACCTTTCTCATAAAACGGTTTCACTCTGCTCATAAATTCCATTGTGTATGGCGAAGTCTTTGGAGTTTAATACTGCTTTTCTGCCTACAGGTGGCTTCTGCAACAAAAGAAGAGCGGAAAACCAGAATTCTCACAGCACTGCAGAATCATAGAGGCAGGTTAGTACATTAGCCAGTTATTACAAATAGTTCGCAGAACAGGCTTTAGTATTGATAACCAATATCAGAACAAATCAACTTGCCAACTCTTAATTCATTCACTATTTTCAGGGTTCTCTCGACTGTAACAGAAATATAACATCAACCAGTTGTTAAGATTTGAATTTGGTAGAATAAGTTTGAAAATGTTAGTAGTTAAAATTGCTGCTTCAAATATAAATTGCATTGTGTGATTAATAATCACAATGGTTGTGTGAGATATTTCTGCTGGTTCAATATCTACTACAGTACTGCAATACCCTAAAATATTTAATTTTTACATAAAAGAAAAAGCCATGCCTTCGGGTGTAATGTGTTTTGTGTTTATCCCTTTATGACTTTGTCTTCTTGTGAGGGAGATGTGTCGACCCCAAATAGGTGTAAAGTAATAAATGTTGTACCGGGATCGACCGATACCTTCCTAATAAAAAAAATTCCGATACCAGTACCGAATCCGATACTTCAGCCAAGAAAAAAACTGATAACGGCTAGGCCAAGGTTTAAGCTGGCAATTGTTTTATTTTAGTAATTTGGCTAATTGCTGAGCAAATTAGTAGCCTAATCCTATTTTCGTGGCCCAAACTTAGCGACATATTTACCCCCAAGAATAATAATTTCACCTTCGTGTGATGCGCAACATCAATCGTGATAAAGTCTCACAAAACAAGTTTAACCTTTTAAGCAGTATGAATGTATGTATATATACGTCCCAAAAAAAATCTTCCCAAACGCAGTAATGTCGTATACAGTGGAACCTCGTTTGAACGAACACCATGGGAATATCGAATATAGTTTGTTAAAACAGGAGTTCGTTCTAAACAAACACTATTTAACCCGTTTAGGTCCGAACGATGATATGTCGTCGTCGCAATTCCGTTGCAAAAAAGACCAAACGACGAAATGCCGTTCGCTCAGTTCTACGCCCTGTTATAAAAAAAAAAAAACCCTATTGCGTACATCGGAGGCTAACTCCGATTGAATTAGGTATTTTGGAACGTACATTAAAGGTTTATTTCGGTTTATTTAATTCAAATCATCTCTTTATTACCTTAAGTCGATGTTATTGTTGGCATCGTCGCCAAAATTGACGTGAAAATTGCGTTTGTTTGCTGAAAACGGCCTTCGGTTCAAACGATCCTATCTCCGGAACTACGAAACGTGCAGCCGCCATCTTGAGCGTGTTCGAGAGAGGGGATTCCCAATTTTCCAGCCCGCGAAAAATGACGTCATCAACTCCAACGTCAGTGACTGTATTCCTCGAATGAAATATGCTGTTTCAACGGCCTTTGTTCAAACTCTTCCCGATCGCGTGCTACCGCTTGCGCTGATTGGTCCGTTCGCTGCACGTGACCCGTCGGCCGTTCATTCGTGACGTCACGCGAAGCGAGTCAAGGTCGTATCCATTGGCGCTAGCAGGAGCGCGTTTGCTTGCGGGCAGCCGGTCAATATGGCCGCTGAGGACGAAATGGTAGTGAGCTTTCAGCGATCGTAAATATTGGGGGAATAAAGCAACTTTAAACTATTTTTACGGTAATAAAACATAAAATAATGATTTCGGAAGTAATAACAGGCATTGTGACGGAAGAATATCCAGTGGATGTTATCATTCCGAGTACTGTAAGTTGAAACTTTCGTTAGCGCTGTTTACCTAGTCGAACTTCGGGATTTTTTTAAATAAAGAAAGTGTAGGACGATGGTCCCAATTATATTTCTGTTCAATAATTTACAATATATTTATTACGTCTGCGAATTTTATACGCTAAGACCGCATAGTTTTTTTAGTACAATTTATTTTCGTGAGGCATGCAACTTGTTCATGGCATCCATGTTGCGGCCATGGCCTTTCTCGCTCGCGAATTGAAAAAATGACGTGGACCTAAAAGGGTTCAACAATAGGAGAATCAACTTGTGTTATTAGAAAGTGAGCAGTATTAATGATCAGATAGGCATACACGATAAACCTTGCACAAACGATGTTTATTTCACAGTAGCCTAGACACAGAACAAAATTTTAAAAATAAATGTGTTAAGGAAAAATATCGATACTCTAAACTAGAGTAAAAACTATAGCATAGCACCAAAACAAGGGCTCTTTAACAACTAATGGGACATAATTATTTAAAAAAAATTTATCTGCATGAATGCTGTTAATAAAAACAAGAATCGTAAAAGTTTTATGCAGGCTACTACGTAGCTTTTTCATTTGTCATAAAGTCGGTGATTTTTTTCTGCGTCACGTGACGAACAGCATTTTTCACAAAAAAAATCTTCGATCGTATGGATACATTGCTGCATGGCGTCAGGTAAGTTTTCCCTATTTTGGAAATAAAGTTACAGATTGTTGATGAGCTTAAAAGCTTCTGGAGTTTTGATTTTTATTTCCGGTTCTGGATCTACATCGTCTGCTGCCTCAACAGTTTCATCATTGCTGTCTTCTTTTTCTCTAACACTGACCACTATTTCTTCGTCAGTTAAAATGGCTTCAGTTTGTTGATTGTTGTCGAATTCAACAAATTCATCAAACGTGACATTGGTGTTTAGTCGCTGTTGCAGAGTTATCCAGGCAGCGCGTGCTGCGTCCGCATCATTGGCATCTTCCTCCTGGACTTCGGGTTCGACTATTTCTGCGTCGGCTGCTTTTTGAAATCCTGCGTGTGAAAAACAGTTAGCGATTGTTTTTGGAGTCACCTTTGTCCACGACGATGACACCACATCTATGGGGTCTTTAACAGTTATTACAGTTTTAGTTTTATTTCTTTCGTCAGGATCTAAGTTGATCAAAACACGATCGACAAGCTTACGGCGGTAATGAGCTTTGAGAGCACGGATAACTCCGTGATCAAGAGGCTGCAATACGGAGGTGGTGTTCGGCGGTAAATAATGAACAGTGATTGCTTCCAGCTCCGGAATGTTATGACTGGGGCAGTTGTCAATGAAAAGAAGGATTTTACGTTTTTCTTTAATAAATCGTGCATCCAACTTGAGCAACTAGCATGCAAAAATAGCGCTATTAATCCACGCCTTCCCGCTGTAATCGTAGTCTACTGGTAGGGAGCGGATGCCATGGAAACGGCGTGGATTTTTTGATTTTCCGATGCAAAGCATTTTAACTCTTATTAGTTCCATCCATATTAGCACACAGTAGAGCCATTATTCTATCTTTTGCTTGTTTTGCGACACGATACATTTATCGGGCAGCGTTCTGAAAAATAACGCAGTTTCATCAGCGTTGTACACACCACGTGAGTCGTAGTCACGGAGCAGTTCGGTCAGTACATCCTTCCACCATTCATGCACCATTTCACTGCCGCTTCACCCGAGATTTTACGAAATGCAATATTCTGCCTGACCTTAAAACGTTCAATTCAGTCGTAGCTTGCTTTGAAGTCAGGACGGTTACGCAAATAAGCAAATTTGTCTGCTTTTTGCTTCATCATAAGTCCACTAATAGGCACATTACGTGCACTTGTATCTTTCATCCATTGCGTGAGAGATGACTCAGTGTCGCTATACGCAGCGCCACGAATTCTTTTTCTTTTTTTTTGTTGTGCGACGACGGTTTAGCTTGGGCCTCTTCGATTATTTTCTTGCGGTTTTTTATGATGGTAGGCAAAGTGCTTTTCGGAGTGTCAAATTCTAAAGCAATGTCAGTCTTGCTTTTTTCCCCCTGCATCCACGTATTTCAGCATTTTCATCTTCATTCCTAACGTCAATTGCTTACGTTTTGTTTTCGGTTTTTTTGCTGTCACCCATCTTCCACGATGTTTTTTTTTTGGCAGCCTATGCTGAACATGAGTTGGCTTTAGAATGAAAGTGAAATCAGCATTTCGAGTGAATTTGACTTGAGGGCAGATTTGTGAATAGGAGAGGGAAAGAGAGAGGGGATAGATAGATTGGCAGATAAGAGCGATCGCCCGACAGACCAACGGAGACGAGTTCAAGGCTATTTTTCCTGTTGACGTTGTTGGACGGAGGTCAATGCCATGAGCTAATGACCTGCTTTCTTCCAAGCACACATGACTAGCGCGCGTATTAGTCGGTGAAAAGCCAGAATTGGTTCGTTATAAGCTATTTTTAGTTCGTTCAAAGTTTTTCTTAGTATAGAGTTAAGCTACGGCCAAACAAACATGATGAAATTGTTCTTTAAAAGATGGTTTTCGTTGTAACCGAGTTCGTTCAAACGAGGTTCCACTGTATATATGTCGAAGCTTTAAAAGGAAACTGCGGACTGAAAAACGCAATTTTTGGCCAAAATATTGAATTGAGAAAAGCTGAAATTCACTACCAGACATGTTGTGCATCGAGTTCTGTAAAAAAAAAACGTTGTTACCGATTTCTATAATTTCATAAAAAGCTCTTTAGTCGAGTGTAGACTCACTGAAAACTGCAAAAATGTCGTTCTCATTCTTTTTTTCCTAACTCAGAAAGCAGAAAATTGGTCTCTTTTGATCAGCGGTAGCGGTCGGGATATTTAACTGGGCACCGCCATCTTGGATTCGTTGGAAAGCTGGAATTCCCCTGTATCCAGGCCTCTCAACATATTTTTTCGATGGCTATTTGGCATTGGCCAATCACGTGGATCGTAGTTGGCCGTTTCTTGCTGTTTCAAGCTATCTTTCCAGAGCATTTGAAGATCGCGTTCCCTTATTGGCCGGTTGTCACCACGTGACCAATTTGGCACGCTCTCATTGGGTGATGCGCAATTTCAACAAGGATGCCGCCGCTCGCTTCAGAGTTCACGTGAGCGCTTGTGTTTTAGTTCGTCGTGGCATATCACAAGAAAGATGACGTTTCACTGCATTAAAAAATTAAATCTGCAGCCTCGATGCAAAACTAAAATGGAAAAGGGGCCTATAAATCTTCACACTATCGTTATCAGGTGGGAACAACTATTTTTAGCCTAACTAACGCCGACTTTTGGATGTGTTTTGTCAACACTGAGATTTTCAATTTTAGTTCATTACCGCCCGTAATTAAAAAAAAAAAAAAAATAGTTTTAGAATAGAGATAGATTGTGAAGAAGCAGATTAAAGCAGGACCACGATGACGGGTAGGTGCTGTTTCTAAACTAGAGGGATGTCTGAGGGAAGTGAGGAAAACTGTTTCTTAACTCGAGGCGACTGATCCAAACTCCTCCCATTTTACATAAGTGTGATGTCATGGAGCTGAGATATTGCTGAGGAAAGTGAGGAAAGTTTTTTCTCGCTCACCTACTGATCCAACATGGCTGCCATCACGCATTAGTAGCTGAGATGGTCGTGTTTCTAAACTGTAGGAAGTGATATATGGAAAATGTCTAAATTTAGAAACAAAATCCAATTAAACAGATTAATAAGCATTTGTATTATGTTCTTACTAACATTACTCTCGCTGAAAATAGATTTGGCAGCCATTATTGCTGATTTTTCTAATGTTGAGAACGACAAGTGAGGCAGTGGTGTTTCTAAATGGGTCGGGTTTGGTGACGTTGAGGGGCGTGGCTTAGAGGAATCCATCTAACTCTTCCCTCTAGTTTAGAAACATGCCCGTAGTGGTACGGGTAGGACCCAACCCCCGGTACCCCCGGTACAGATACCCTATGGTATCGATACCGTGTCGATACCATTATCGGTCGAGCCCTACTTGTAACATTAAAATAAGAAAACAGAAATGGACCCTTGTGTTAATAACAGTTTGTGCATGTGTGGATTTTGAGTTTTAAAAAGGATTACCATTTTTGGTTAACGAGTTGTGTGCTCTTTACCATAACACTTGCCTTTAACACGGTGGTGGCATTGTTGACAACATTGGGGCAGACAGTGCTGATT
Source organism: Lithobius niger (assembly GCA_023313725.1). NCBI lineage: Eukaryota > Metazoa > Arthropoda > Chilopoda > Lithobiomorpha > Lithobiidae > Lithobius > Lithobius niger. The sequence continues at coordinate 46,827 of JAHWFP010269247.1, forward strand.
AAGATAAAAGCATATGGGATCAATTTCAGTCGACCGTAGGCATTGATAGTAGTTTCGTTGGTTTTATGAAAAGCTGTCAACCACAGTCAATGGAGGAAATCCACGATGGTATACAGGTCAAATTCCGTTTTAACGAAGTCCGTTATAACGAAAATTTCAGTGCAACGAAAAAATTCTATGGTCCCGGCGAATTGCTTACTCTAGCAGTATTAAATAGATCTCATTACAACGAAATTCGTTATTACGAAAAAACCAGTACAACGAACGTATTTTTTAAGTCCGTAGTTGTTTACTAATGTTTCATTACAACGAACGCCCGCAATGAAAGTAATTACCATCCCTGGAAACGCGGAACCAAAAATAGTTTAGAGTTGTTTTATATCCTCAAATTTTGACGATCGTCGATAGCATTTCCAAAGGCTATCGCGGGCTCGTAGTCGGCCGTTCACAAAGGACGAGCATACACTACTTCCGATGGCAACGACCTTGACTCGCTTTGCGTGACGTCATATAATGACTGGCCCCTTCGTGTTCAACAGTCGCATGCCACGAATCAACCAACCGGAGCTCGCGATACGAAAGGAGGCGCGCCAAAGGGTTTTGAAACGGAACAGTTTATTGGAGAAATAATGTCGTGACGTCACTGGCAGCAGAAAGGGGATTTCCCCGGGATTCCCAGCAGGTAACAAACTAACAAGATGGCGGCCGAATGTTTGCATGTTAATACGTCGCGATCGCTTAAACCTAGCGCTGTTTTCATCAAACAAAAGCAATTTCACGTCAGTTTTGACGACACCACCAACAAAAATACTAACTAAGGTATTAAAACCATTTATAATTATTAGGCTTACAGCAAGATTTACTGCCTGCAGACTGATCTTTACCGGAATATCAACACACTTCGTTCAATGTCGGAATTTTTTTTTATGGTAGCCTTGGCCTAATTTACCATTTTAGTGTTATATTTTATTATTATCAATGAAATATTTTAATCGTATTCAGTTCCTTCACCGATTAGCTATCGTGAAAATAGAAAAAAAGGTCAATCGATAAACAATGCAGGTTTTTCCCGTTATTTCTCCCGTGCATGCCGTATGGCTGGTTTATTACGTCTAGAATTCTTATTAACAGTAAACTAAAATTTTTAACGATAAACGACAGTTAATTATACTGCACAATAGTGTATTTCTGTTCAATTATAGTTTATTACTACGTTCAGCAATACTATAACTTTAACGAATTTTTAGGTGAATTTAAAAAAAAAAATGACATTTTTTAAAGAGGGAATTCAGTATAACGAAATTTCAGTACAACGAACTTTGTTGTAACGGAATTTGACCTGTAGCAGCAATGTTTCATTGGCTTCATTACAGTATGATGAAATAAGTTTGACCTGCCAAGTGACTGCAAATTAGACTTAAAAATCTAACCTGATTTGTAAGTTAATCCCTCCACCCTAAAGTTAATTTTAATGTTAATTGTGTAACGTAGCGTACAAGGTGATTACGTTTGTGTGTTTTGTGCCTTTTGTATTTTGTCTAGTGGATTGTGTTGCAACCCTTGGTTCATTAAGGGCTAAGAAGAGAGTAGTGACATTACTATACCCTTACTAAAAAATGTCAATTTTCCACATAACGGCTTTGATGTTACGCAGTGCAGAAGTCTTTCGATCTTGTTTTCTTTCGAAGCTGAGGGTTTGTGCGATTAGGACATCGTAGCATTGTAGATCACATTAACCCTTTGTGCGTCGGACCCATAAATTTGACGGGAAGGCATGCCAGACGTCGCGCTATGGAGCCGTGTCGGAATATTCAACTTTAAACTACTTTTACGGTATTAAAAACATCAAAAAATGATTTCGGAAGCAGTAACAGATGTCATTCCAAGGTTTGCCCAGTGCTGCAAGTTGAAAACTTTTGTTAGCGCATGTATGCAGTCGAACTCCACAGAGTTTTTTTTTTAAATAATGAAAATGTAGCACAATGGACCCAATTATAGGTCTGCACAATAATTTACAATGTGATTATTACGTCTACAATTTTTTATACTCCTAGACCGCTTAATTTTTTATTACAATTTATTGTCCCGTTTTTTTTTTAATTTTAAAAATAAAACTAAGGCTGGGCCGAACCGATCTCGGGATCGGCAGTAAAATCGTGACAAATCGGTAATAAACCAAATCAAAGATATTTTTACTTCTCTTTCGCAGAATCCTCCTCACTGTGTTACAAGAATGGGATCCTTCCCTATGCCTACGGCGCGTTTTTACCTCATTAATGCAGTCATTTATGCAAAATATTGCGTCACTTCTGCCTTTATCCCACTTCCCCGTACCCTGTTCACGTCCACTCACTCTCTTTCTTGCCGTTGGCGCGTGCAGTCAGAAAATCTTGAGCTAAGATTGTTGTAATTACTAAGAGAAATTCGTTTCGAGCGATCGTTTTCGCAGTTGACCTGAAGTGCGCCATCTTTCCAAGCAAAGCAGCGTGGCTACGCGGTTGGTGATGAGTATTTCTATCGAGACTGGTTGGAGAGTATTAAGATGGCGGCCGGCATGGTGACGGCAGATTTTGCGAGAACGAAAAACGTGGCAGCCTGTTCGGCCGGCCAAGTACGTCTGCACGTTGATATAATTGTTCCTTGAGAACGTTTCGGCAGTGGTTTAATACGGATTGTCAGGTTCGTAGTGTTTATTTTTGGTTTGTGTAGCCGAATTTGGAAAAATGAGGTGATAGCGAAATAGACGTGCGTTTGGAAATTCATATGTGAAACCCATTGTCGGAGTCGGTAACTGACCGAACCAACAGGAACCGCCAGTGGCGGACTGTGGAAAAAGTAGTTGTTGGTGGTGATAAAAAGTACGGATGGCTTGGTGCAAAAAAAAAAAAAAAATTTGCTTTGGGCTATGCGGAACACTGGGCCGTGCAAAGGCATCGGCTCCACTGAGCGTGAGTAGATAGTTTTGTTGTGTATGCGGTTGGATTGTTTGAAAACTAAAGCTGGAACAGAGCTTAAAACGAATGAGCACATGGAGTGCTGGAAGTTTGAGGGGCCATCGTGCAGAGTGAGCAGCCATTGGGGCGTCGCCGGTGGTGTTGGATATTGTAGAAAGAGCTGGTCTAGAGTTGGGAAATACGCCACCGCTGAGGGCGGTTTTGACGAGACCGCCATTACTTGACGATGCGAAAGAGATTGCCCCGAAAATGAGCGAGATGTTAGCTCAAGGTGTAATTGAGAGAGTGAAAAACGGTAGTGTAGGATTTGTGTCCCCAATTTTTTCAGTGGCAAAGCCAGATGGATCGATCAGGGTAATTTTGAACCGGAAAGGCTTGAATGAGTTTGTAGTGGTACGAAAGTACTACTTGATACACTACCGAGGGTAGTAGAGCATTTACAGCCAGAGTGATGGATGGCTACCATCGATCTGTCTGAAGCGTATTATGCAGTGGCCATAAAGGACGATGCACGATGTTTGTTAATGTTTTCCTGGCAGGGTTATCTATACCGCTTTTGTGTGCTGCCATTTGGTTTGGCTTCGTCCCCGGGTACTTTTATGACACTTATTGTCAGTGGTGAAGCGTTTCTTGCACTGGGCCGGTGTGTTAATTTTCGTTTACCTGGATGATTTTGCGGTGATAGGTCCGTCCGCAGCAGGTGTGCGGCGTGATGTGCGGAGAGTGTTGGAAACCTTGCGGAAGTTGGGCTTTTTCGTAAATTACGGAAAGAGTGTTCTGGTACCGTCGCAGGCTTTGCAATTTTTGGGTATGATGTTGGATCTAAGGTCAGCCCGTTTTGTGCTGCCACCTGAAAAACAGTCCACGGTGGTACTCCAATTCCTAGCGGAGGCACCATTCGAACCTCTGAATGACTCATCATTCGAACATTTGTCCATGAAGACAGTCTTCCTCTTAGCCGTAGCTTCGGCACCAAGGCAGAGCGAGCTAGCCGCCTTGGCAAGAGGATGGGACTTTCTGAGGGCATCCACTAATTGGACGCGAGCCTCCTTTTTACCCCACCCGTGGTTCAGAGCGAAGAACCAACAGCCGGAGGCTGCTACATCTCCTATCGTGGTTACGGCGCTGGCACCCACCCTGGAGAAAGGGTGTCCGGAGTCCGCAGGCCTCCGCGGGTGACCAGGCTGCACTGCCCGGTCAGGGCGTTGCGATACTACCTGTAAGGACAAAGGTGCATGTGGAAGGGACGTCACGGACGCTACAGGGGTCGAGCACCCACAACCGTGAATCCCGCTGTTCATCAAGCTCACACCGGATGGTGGAAAGCCGACCCAGGAACCAGTGTCCCCGGGCATCATTACAAAGCGGATTTGCACCGCCATCGAAGGAGCTCACCGCAGAGAGGACTCGTCGGTTCCAGGACAGATCACAGCTCATGGTGTGAGGGCGCTGGCCACTTCATGGGCTTTCGCTGCGGGCACGCCGCTTAGCGAAGTCTTAAGAGGCAGGAAGATGGTAGAGACGGACCACCTTCGTGGCCCATTATCTGAGGAGGATTGAGATGTCGGACGCCGAGAACAGGGACATCAGGTTCATGGCAGCTGGTAAAGTGGTTAAGAGGTACTGAGGTCTAAGAGGTATTGACTCTCATACCCACCACCAGGGGTCCGCCGGTGGATGGACCTACTCAGTACGATTTCATATGTTATCTCATGTGGGGTCTACTGAGGGTCTTGCATTGGCGAGGGTTCGACGCCACCGTTTCGGTAGGACAAAGTCAGCATACAAAATACAGGTAAGTATTTTAGGCTAGCAGTAAAAACGGGGTTTTACCCCTAAAAATAGTTTTTACTTAGCCTAAAATACTTAGTTGTGGGAACCCACCCTCCTCCCGCGTCAAACCGTCTGGCACGGGGACACACCATGAGGTAGAGCGGGAATGGGGTGCCGCCTAACGGCGGTCGTGGGCTCCAGTGGAGCGCCATTGCAAGGCCGGGAGAGTAGATTTTTCATGTTTGGGACGGGTAGCATTTCCAAATAATTGTAAAGCATAGGCCTATAAAATACAGGTTAGTATTTTAGGCTAAGTAAAAACTATTTTTTGGGGTAAAACCCCGTTTTTAAGGCCGACGAAAATATACATTACCTGTTTTTATAGTGTTTCCCTCCTTTTGAGCATTATTCCCCTAGAAGCTTAAAAGTTGGCAGTAGCGCATGCGCAGGATTGGGCTGGCTATATATACTAGGCGCAGCCGTCCGTTGGCATGATTTCTCTCAGGGCGTTCACGGCGACGTGACCGCCTTGAGCTACTCCCCACACATCCTCTTCAAGATCCGTCGACCCTCTGCACAGATTGAGACTTCGCTCCAGGCTACCTCTGTCTGTTTCATCCTTAGGAACACGGCAAGTAGACTGATCCATCCTTCCTCGGACTGAGATATATTTCTCTTCACAGGCTTTACATCGTAGATGGGCCGTTCACCTGTCCGCCGATCCTCAACGGTCCGAAGCCTCTTAATCCACCATCCACTTTCTTCCCGGCATTGCTGTCCTCCTTTCCAGCAGAAGCAACAAGAGGCGCCTTTTGCAGAGGGCGCCCTGCCTCAGGACGTGTTCCCTTCATCTCTCTGGCTCTGCCTTTCAGAGGACCATCCATCCTGTCCATGGGACATTCAATACAAGGACGACTACATTCTTCTCCATTCCCAATTCTACCACCGCCGGTTACAACAGTTCCTCTTGGATCTTCGAGCAAGCCTTCACCCATCTTTCATCCACCAGACTCGCTTGTCTGCCTGCTCCTTTCCTAACCTTTCACCGATTCTTTTGTGACCCGGCCGTCTCACGGTCCTATTGAGGATATATCCGCCTCTGGTCCTGCTCCTCCTCCTAAGCCTGTCTTCATTGACTTATTTTTTTACTAATCACCTTCCTCACCAAAATTCGATGTCCATTAAACAGTCCTAGGACGTCAATCTCCAAACTTTCTATCCCTCACAAGGTCTCCACCTGTTCTCCATTCCCGGAAAGTTTCCATCCCTGGAATCGTCGCTCTGTCATCTACATCAACAGGACACCCAAGAAAGGTGTCCCTCGACTTGTCCTGTTCTGTCATTCCCGCTCATCCCCGCAGTATTTCCTGCACGTCCGTCATCACGCTTCCTTGCCTTCAGTCACCTGAGCATCCTTTGGACGAACATGATGCTAACCTACTGTAACTTCTCGTTTTACCAGCGGACGCACAGTTGGCTCCGTTATTGATTTCTGTTTAAAAAAAAAAAAACAACAAAAGAGACAATTGAACTCAACAATCAGTTCGGATAGAGGCCTTGACACGACAAGCCGTCGGCTTGGGACCCGTTTCCCTTACATCTCATGCCTTTTGTAAGTCTACAGCCTGGTCCTCATCCTTGTAGGCACTATACTGTATGCTACGCATACTTTCAACACACGCCTGAACCCCTTCACGCTTCATATCTGCGTCACTACCTTCCCCGTCCGTTCCCTGTCCTCTTGGATACCTCCGTTCGGCAGCTACCTCTGGCCGACTTAACTCTCCCGGGCAGCCGGCTCTACGTTGGCAAGTTTTTTGGCTCGAACTTGCACCAACACTCATCTCTATAGCCACTCCGTTCCTCCGTCAATTTTTGCAACCCTTTCTTCCACTCCGGCATCCATTCACGAATGCAACAACTCTTCCATGAGAAGCATACGCCAATCTCCTGAAGAGTCCTCCGTCCCCTTTCATAGGGACCAATCCTTTATTCCGACCCCATCCCAGGGCACCTAAGTAAGGACAAAGTACGCATCTACCAGGACTGTGTCCTCATCCCCTTCTTCGTGAACCCATGGCTTGTTGCCTATCCGTATGTCCCAATCCCCTGTATTTTATGATTATGCACAAGTCGTTAAAAAAAGGGGGGAGGGGGACACAACTGCACCACTGCCCTATACTACCCCCATACCTCTTCAACCAACACTACGGTCCCACCTACAGTGCTACACCCGCTGACAGTAATGCCACGTTCCACCACCAGGCACCTCTACAGTCACTCAACTCGCAATTAAAATCGCTGCGCGCCTAACGGTTTGTGTGTCCGGTTCATCATTCACCATGTCCAACTATTCTTCATCTGAAGACCCTGTACCGAACACTGAAGCAATACCGAACACCGGAGCAACAGTAACCAAGGAAGCAAATGTGCCTTCACCCAAGGCATGTAATTGCCTAGGTTTTTCCGAAAATTCTGCGACATACACTTTCATCCCCATCCATGCTGCCAGCGACACAGGCAGTGTAACGGGCAGGAACGTAACTGCCGTATTTGCATCTCCATTTCGCCAAATCGATGGACTATTATTCGACGAAAGCAACATCAATCAAGACAGTGGCTGCTACGTGCAGCCAAGAAGCGAGAAGAATTACGAGCTCTGAAACAATCCCAAGTGCATGCGCCAAGTCCAACCGTTCCTTCACTGCCAAAGAAAGCCACCAAGCGTTCTGCATCAGGTTCACTACCACCCATTCATCCTCCGAAGCAGTCTACCTTTCCCGACACCGAAGCAATCCCTGCAGTAGCAGGAACATTGGGAATCAAATCGTTGGCAAAAAAATCAAAGTCACTCGCCAACGTCTTGCCCCAACTACGATGCCATCCCAACACCCTCCAAGACTCTAAAGCTGTCTACACCGTCCTCCACGGTACCAATTACTCCGACGTCCTTAACCTCTCCAGCTCGTGTTACCTCTGCATCCCCTCCAAGGGGTTTTCAAACCTTTTCTCCAGCGGACGTACCATCCCCCATTAAACCGGCTCCATTTCCGACCGCACCAGTGCTTCAAACAGCAATCACTAGGGGTCTGCATCTTTCGGCCAGGGAACAGGAACATTTGGATTTCAACCTTAAGTTTCTTTTTGAATACCTGGATGGGTTTGTCACGGAACTCAATACACTTCGCTCCGCTCAATCAAACACTGCATCCTTACGAGAGGCGGCGGCATCTGCAGAGGCCCTGAGATCTGAAAACACTCTCCTCCGTGCTGGGAACGAGGCATATTCCAACGAGCTCGAGCTATTAAACCAGCGTTATCGTTCCCTTCTTATAAACTATGCTCTGCTCCGCGCACATAACGCTTGGGTCTCGCCAATTCGTGCATCTCCATTTTGGAGGGCTTACTACTGTGCCCTTTCCCGTACTCGACGTCTTAGACTTGCCCCGTCCTCTGCCACAATCCGCTCGCCGCTTCGTCCTCGTCCTGCGGACACATCTTCATCACCAACCTTAGCTGCACTTCACCAAGAAGCTCCTTCGCCATTACCGTCACCGCTTCGAGATCCCTGTCCACAGCCTGCGATTATCACACCCCTGACGACGATCCTCCGACATCAACCTCCACCTTTCCTGTTCCACTCTGGAAAGAAGGATTTGCCACGAACCAATTCCAGAAAATTTCATCGTATTCGGTGTTGCAATATGATAACGCTGCCAGCTTTATCCCTGTCTTCCACGGTATCACTGGAATCTCATCGCATTCAACAGACGTGTTGCTATGCTTCCCGTTCTGGGACAAGGCAACGGGCGTCGCATTAGGCTTTCGTGTCCTTCCCTAAACGTCATTCCCATCCGTCTCTTGCTCCTCTATACGATGATTCTCGGCGAGGATTACGCTTCATCCGCCTCCCATGTGGGAACGATACAATCGCGATCCTCGCCTCCCTTTTTTGGAACTTATTCTCACGATATTAACTTTATCAGCCTATACCTTCACTTTTCTACACAGTGCCTAGCTTCCGACAACCAACTTCTCTTCTTCCTCGAGAAAGTCATTTGATTCAGTCCTACTACCTCACCAACCAGATGCTTTCACTTTGATTCAACTTCGAAACTGTGTTCCACTTTTTACGCTTACCACGGTCCGTCCTACGGACGGTGTCCGCTCCTCACATCCGCTATAAGGTTGCCCCATCATGCATTCACCATACACAATCATCCATCGTTCGGACATTATCCACTCTTCACATCCTCTGATCAACAAGAACATTCGTCATCCACCTGCCCACTTCACGTACCTTCCATAGTCCATCCTACGAACAGTGTCCGCTCCTCACATCTACTAATAAACCTTGCGACGCCACGCACCATCCGCCTGTCCGTCTCACACATAGGAGCACCATCTTCCCAACAAGGTAGGCGATTTCGATATTTTATCTGATTTCCTATCTTGTACCCCACGGTGTTAAGACCCCTGTATGCGGTTCCTTCTTCCTCTTCTTTTAACCATTACTAACTATAAACGATTTACCGCACTGCCTGACCTCACTTAGGACGTAACCTTTTCCGAAACAGCGGATTGCTTCTCAGCCAGCGAATGGTTTCGACTTTTAGTGAAATTGGTCTAGGACTCAGGGTTGTCTTCACTAGGGATTAGTTCCCGGGGATGCCGGCTTGTACGTGAGGGGAAAGCGAACCTAGCCCTCCTCAGAGATGACGAAGACCGCTATAAAAACAGGTAATTTTCGTCGGCTATAAAAAGACTAAAATTGCAGGCCCTGCAACTGCTTAATTTTAGTTTTTATTGCCTAACCGAAAATATACATTACCTTAAGCCCCACCCAGGCCTTCCCTCCATGAACTAGGTTCTGGGTGAGGAGAAATAATGCCAACGGACTGCTGCGCCTAGTTTATTAATAGCCAGCCCAATCCTGCGCATGCGCAGTAGTACAAGCCCGGCTGGGAAGCCAACTTGCAAGCTTCTAGTGTAAATAATGCTCAAAAGGAGGGAAACGCTATAAAAACAGGTAAAGTATATTTTCGGTTAGGCAATAAAAACTAAAATTAAGCAGGTACCGCAATTTTAGCCTTTTTAACCAATATTAAAAAAAAAATTATATGTATTTAGGCCTATGCTTTATTTATGCAATTATTTCAAAAGTAATTTTTTTTTATAAAGACGTACTTCAGTATAACAGTTTTTAATTAGTTGGAAACTGGGGATCAGTTATTGGGGATTTAGTACCCGTAATAAAGCTGATCGGGCCTAGCCTTACTAACAAGTTTAATGTGATAACAAAGTTGGGAGGTTAAAAAATTTGAATTCAGTAGAGCTACTGGGCGTAAAAAATAAAATAAAAAACGTTTTATGTAGAAACACACACTTGTTTCAAGTTAAATATAAGTCTAAAGAAATTTTTTTCTTCATTAGGGACTCCGTATTAATGATCGGTATCAGCAGGTTTTCTCTTCGAAATCGGTATCGGATCGGCAAACAATTTATCGGTCCAAACTTAAATAAAACTAATCTTTTCTGTGGCTTAGAATCGTGAGAATTTTTTTTTTCTGAAAACTCACTACAAAGTAGAGTGGGCGGTTTAGATCGAAGATATACAGTACTTAGGTAAATTTTTTAATTTATTTCGCAGTCAAAGGGAAACAAAAAAAGGTTTTGTGATAAGTCAGTCTGATCCATTGTTGTTTGTTATAATTTGATCCTTTCACTGTAGTAACAGTAATGCTTACCCTAATAATCACTATGTGGCAAACTGTTACATCAAACTGTTACATCGTCCTGTACAAGATGGCAGGCCAATCCTAATATAGATTCTGTTACTTTGTTTAGGTTCAAGTGTGGTAAAGAGAATAAGAAAAGCACATCCATCTGGGGCTTAAGAGTTTGTGTTCCACCGCCAGTTCCTAGGATTGCACTTTCAACCCGTTGTTTGGTGGCTGGCAAAGATTATAGCCCCAGCAAGTTAGGGACAAGCAAAGATAACAGTCCGAATAAATCTGTGATGAGCAAAGCTTGTAGCCCTAACAAGTCACTGCTGAGTAAATCTTGTAACCCCAAGTCACTGCTGAGCAAAGCTTGTAGTCCTAACAAGTCACTGTTGAGCAAAGCTTGTAGCGCTAACAAATCACTGGTGAACAAAGCTTGTAGCTCTAACAAATCCGTGATGAGTAAAGATAAGACTCTTAATGAAGTAGTTACTGTCAAGAATCGTACGCCCAACAAAATTGTTGGTATCAAGAATCATAGCAATAAAACATTAGTGACCAAAAACAGTTCTAGTCGCACAAAAATAGTGAATAATAAAATTAATAAAAATAGACTTTTAAATGGCAAGAATCGTGTGCAGCAAAGACTATTTGCAGTTAAGAATCACATTCAACAAAAGCGGCCAACATCTGCCAAGCCAGCATTAAGAGTACAAAGGTAAGTTCTTAACCTGAGAAACTGTCGATGATTGTCCAAACAACTGCTCAACTCAATTTTTTGCGTGGTCTGATCTGTCACCCAGTCCGTTAAAAGGTTCAATGTAATCTCCTCACCTCCACTTGATCAAGAAGTGCAGCTGTAACTTCGAAAATAGTGAAAACATTGGCCGTGAAAGGAAATGTGTTTGGTTTATTTTATTGGTAGTAACTCGAGTCTGCTTTTAACTTACCAAAACACTTTAATTTTAATTTTACAGAACTGAAAGTGGTTATCTTAACATAAGGATACAATTATTGAATGCCTAGTTCGTTTAATTAATACTTATTTTCACTTTGACCACCAGGCGGGGCCTGAAAACTGACTTTTTTCTTTTTCGTGGCCCAATGTTTTAACGGACTGGGTGAAAAATCCAACCAATATATAGCCATTCACAGGGTTCGTACCAGTGCTTACAAACCTTACAAGTCCTTATTTTTTATTTCACCATTTGTAAGGCCTTACAAGTCCTTAAAAAATTGAAAATGCAGCACTTAATCCTTGCAAGTCCTTTTAATTTCCATATCAATTGAATAAAGCCTCTGCTGACAGTTTTTATTTAAATTATCATTTCAAATTTATTTTCTTAAAATCAGGTGGATGCTGAGCCTCTAACTTCTTCACAGCTCCAGTCATAAAGTGGTTGGCAGTTTCATTCAGAAATCTTGGAAATCGTTACACGGCAGTGTGAAAAGTTAATGTTACATATATAGTGCCTACCAAGCTCTCGTTGTAATCCTTTTAATAAGAAGTTTTGTTCAGGTTAGCTTGCCCTAATTTTTCATGGCAGTGACTACAGTCAACACTAGACATTAATTTGGCATTACTGTAAGGACGTTTTGCCCAGCCAAGATTGCCAAAGTGTTGGCATGCAGAGTATAAAGTAGATATTACGTATATGTACTGAATTTGGTGCTGCTGTGATTATAAGGCATATTTGGGTGGCCAAGCTTGCCACAGTCCGATTCAACGAACCTTCTTTTTTTTTTTTTGTCCACAAATTGTTTAGTATCGCTTGTTTTTTTCTTGTCCTTAGAGAAACTGGGAACGATGCTAAGAGCAAACTTCTGTGACCACCGTTTCGGGACTCTTGTGTCGTTATCTGGGAATAACTTGTAATTGGAGACAATTTTCAAAATAACCCAACTGAAAATAACTATGCAAAATTAGACCTATAATGGTGTCGTTTACTGGTTGCTTCATGAGAAACGAAATGTTATACAAGTTGGGAGCAGAACTTATCATCGGTGCCCAGTGTGCTTTACACTAGGTACTTAAAAGTCCCTACAAGTCCTTGAAAAAAGTCCTTAACAGGTCCTTGAAATACATTCAGCCGAAATGGTACTAACCCTGCATTCAATATCATTAGGTGACTGTTTATTTTAAATAATGAAAATCGTTCAACTTTTGCGTTTAGCCACTTAAATTTGAATGAAAAGTTAGATTAAAAAAGAAATTGCTGATTTAAATACCTGACTAATATTTTTTTCTGGTGTGTTCTTCTATTACTCTGCATAGCAACCCTCTTTGAATGTTAGTCCAGCAGCAGTTGCCACTAAGCCAGTAGACCATTCGCCATTCCTACTTATGCCTGTCACATGGCAATAAATACAGCTTAGGTCACACAAATAAAAATAACTGTTTTCTCAGGCACCGGGGCCACCGCCGCATCCTAGAAAACGCCCCGCATTTTGTCTTTTTTTTTTCTAACATTATCAATAAAAAAATTTTGATTCTCACCTTGCATTGTCAAGTTCATCTTCTAGAATGATGATTTTTAGACCAATTGCTGTGATTCACTAGCTCCATTTAGCCTCTTCAGTATTCAACAAGTGCAAGACTAAGCATTAGTAAAAAAAGAAAAACCATGTTGCCTCCTCGGAAATGATTTTCCTGAAAAACATATTCCTTATTGACCTGGAAAACATCTTAACCTGATAATTTTAGCAATGTCGTTTCCCTGGAGGTTTCTTGACTGTATGTAGCTGCCTGCTTGCAAGCCCACACTGCGCCTGTGCGGCTCAGCCCCCCC